>CM064567.1:50968803-51023787 GCA_032716605.1 Paralithodes platypus
GGCAGATGAAGGTAGGAACCTGGCAGGGTGAGGCAGATTAGGCGGAACTGGCAGGGTGAGTCAGATCAAGGGTAGAACTTGCAGATGAAGGTAGGAAACTTGCAGAGTGAGGAAGATAAAGGTAGGAACTGGCAGGGTGAGGAAGAGAAAGGTTAGGAACCTGTCAGGGTGGGAGACGCAGCTAAGAAGGTAGGAAACTGGCATGGTGAGGAAGAATAAAGGCAGGAACTGGCATAGTGCGGCAGATAAAGGTAGGAACTGGCAGGGTGAGGAAAGATAAAATGTAGGAACTGGCAGGGTTAGGCAGACAAAGCAGGAACTGGCAGGGTAAGGCAGATACAGGTAGGAACTGCAGAGTGATGCAGATAAAGGAAGGAACTGGCAGAGTGATTCAGATAAAGGTAGGAACTGAGCTAGGGTGAGGCAGATACAGCAGGAACTGGCAGGGTGTAGGCAGATTAAGGCAGGAACTGGGAGTGTGCGGCAGATAAATGGGTGCAAACGTCAGGGGTGCGGTAGTGACAACCAGAGTATTTCAAAGTGAAGGCAGAGTAATTTATACTATACATACATACATACCTATATAAATACTTAAATATATACATACATACATACATACATACAAACATAATATATACTCACATACATACATACAGTACATACTATATTATGTACCTACAGTACTCAAAATACATACATACAAGTTTACAGACCGTTTTTTTGGTCCCACAGAGAATGTGGTTAACAGTCTCATGGTCCTAAATGGCGGCTTGTCCAGACTGTCCTTTTCAAGAGCTGCCTCTGTTGTCCCCGATTATTTATGTTGATATCGGACCGGAGTACCTGATCCCCCGTGTATTCTTGGTCTACCTCTAACGCAACTCCCCTCACGTTTAGCAGTCCGGCATTTGTTCACGACCTCAGATAATTCATTCTCTCCACGTGTCCAAACAAACCAGGTCGGTGCCCATCACCGTCCCTGATACTCCTATATGCCGCAGACGCCGCCTTAATTCCTCGTTCGATACCCTGTCCCTGATGGTTAACCCCACATATTCCATCTCAGACCATTCTCTTTCTCATCTCCGTTCCATTCGATTGATAGACTCCGCTTTAACTGGCAACGTTTTTTCCCCCCCCCTCTAATATAATCTACATACCAATCTAACTATTGACTGACGGCGAACGGGCCGCGGGGGTGGTGGGGTGGGGGGGTGGGGGTGGGGTGGGGGGGGGGTGATCCCTGGAGGGGATCTAATTAATTTGATTTAACCTCCCAACACCAAACACCTCCCAATGAAAGTAATGAAGGCGATGTGATGCTCTCGGTATTCGAACCAGGGCTATCACATACAGATTTTAAACACTCCAACCATTACAACAATCCACCAAGTTTTATAATACAGATGAGAGGGACAGTATTTGATAGGATGTGTACGATAAGGTAAATGAGGAAGAGCAAAATCATGACCCAAGTAGGGTGAGGCTTGGTAAGATACCACTTCAGTCCCGATTGTTGCTCTAATAATTCATATTATGGCTATACTTAGCCGGTATGTATTGCAGCAGACCGGAGCACGTCTAATAAATCAGAGAGGTGTAATATACCGCCCTTAATTCGTTTTTTGATCATAAAACATGTTCCTTAACATAGTAAAATTCGTCTAATTTCTTCACACCGTACCAATAGGCTTATCCCCTTATGTACAGGCGACGTCTGTTCATATTTATTCTAGCTGTTTTTAGATGATTTGTGTGCAATTTAGGAAAGAGCTGTGGTAGTACAAATGGATTCAAGTGAGCTAGGTTCAAGCCGTAAACGTTCCTGGAGGCCCTTTCGTAACTGAATACAATCGTCTAATAGTAGCTAGATTAAATATATAAGGACAGCACCGGCACTGAGAGGATAAAGATGAGGAAGGGAGTGTTTTGGTGGGGTAGAGAGAGAACCAGATATAAACTGGAAGAATGATTAAAATAAAACAATGGACACACTAACCTTCTCAATTAATGTGGGCTAATTTTGACTTGCTGTGGAAGAACAATAATAAAGTTAGTAATAAACAGAGAGAGAGAGCGAGAGAGAGAGGCTAGTGAAAGTTTTGGAAGAAAGTGCAAAACGGGCAGAGTGGAAACAAAACTTTTCTCACAAGCTTCTGGAATGGACGAGGAATAGAATAAAGCGATGCAAGCAAGGATATATAAAGTAAGATGAGGACGTGTGAGGGAGATTAATGTAACCCTGGCCTAGTGCTTCTATGTGTGTCTAATGTGTGGTGTGTCTACGGTTTTTGAGTGTGTCCAGTGTTTTTAATAAATGTTTGTTGCTTACATAGTTAGTATGAAAACAACCCCGTGTTTTATTCGCCTTTCGAACGAAAAGCTGCAGGTGAAATGAAATCACTCTTATGTAGTTGTTTAAAATAATTGTACAGAGGAAATAGGCCATTTAAAAGGTGGAATATCAGATGCTAACTTCCATTAAGCATTTAGTAATTGAACTGGAAAGCACAAATATATATATAAAAAACCACAAATGTAAGCATACATCTATAGATAACAGTAAACTTGATCATAAGGAAAATATCTATATGTATCTCAGAAAATACTTATTTCAATCTTCCCTCATCCTTTACTTTGACTATTCCCCCCTTCACCTAACTCCTCTCTGAACGTACCCCCAGTCAACCATACTCATATATTTATAGTCGTAAAGGTTGAAGCCTAAACTCTCGGCTCTCATGGCTCCTCTCTATCTCAGTTACTTATCTCACGTTTTGCATAGGTTTATTTCTATATATGGTAGACGAATCTCATCACTGATAAGACATTCACTTTGATGAGGGCTACAGTTTTTTCTATGACATAAATATGCATATAGAAAAATAATTATATGTTTACCTCCATTTTTCAAACACTTTAACCCCTAGGCGTGCAGAACTGCGAATCAAGTGGTTTGGGAGATTTGTCCTAAAGTTTACAACCACTGCGAATCAAAATCCGAAGCCAAGGCAAACCTTGTAGAAATTCGAGTGGCAAAACAGCTCGCTCCATGTGGCCTTTTCGCTGCTTGTGAAGAAAAATGGCAAGCTCTTGGAAACAGTGTGTGACGACTCGGTATCGAGCACCGAGAAAATCAATACCAGGCATCTTGGTTCAGTGTCTGTACATGATTGAAGCTGACAGCATCGCGTTCCAGGGCATTTAAAGATGGCTGTTATCCAGCCATGTATGTAAAGCACATTATGCTATTCTTGTATATAGCAGGTACAATTAATTTTGCGTAAATACTAATTGGAGCGAGTCATCCAGGGCCTGGATACCGCCCATCTTTAAATCCCTGTACCACGATTTTGCCAGCTTCAGTCATGTAAATACACTAACCAAGACGGCTGGGTATTTATTTTCCCGATGCTTGATGATCTGAATTTGCGGATACAATTAAGGGGAGTTCTTATTGTACTCGACTGGAAAAATGATAACGCAGGTAGTATATTTGACAAACAACTTTATTATACAACGATGATAGCATACAACTACAGACAAATAAACTTACAATACAAAATAAAATACAACATGCAATAAAGTTAGTAATTCAATAATCAATTTTCGTGGGCAAGGGTGCCTCAATTTATTGCGTAAGGAAAGGTTTGCAACCCCCCCCCCCGTACTCTGCTCTCTCGTCATCTGGGCGTGTCGTCCTGCGGGCATTGCCTTCTGCTGAACACAGTTGGCCTTGGTCATACAGTAGCTCAACGTTTCAACTCCAATCTTCTTGTTCCAGCTAGTTCTCTTGCTCAAGTGTTTCCTCTGGTCCTTATCTTGTAACTCTGTTCTCTCTCGCAGGGTCTTTTTGCATCCAGCTGGTTCCAGTATTGAGCCCCCCCGGCTGTTACCTCTTCAAGTACCGGCTGATGGGCTTGAGTGTTGCATGTTTTTTCCGACTCAGCGGATGGCGGGGGCAACTCCTCCTGCCAGTTTAAGGACAATTCTTCAAAGTTATTTGTTCGATTCCACTTCGGTGAGTGGTTCATTTATGAGTACTGTTAAGACTTCAGGACAGTCCATACCCAAGATGACCCCGAAGGTGGTTGCAGTATAGCTTGTATCACACAAACCTTGTTTTTCACTCAACCTTTATCCTCAACACTGGTCTGGCAGCTTATTTGGTTCGCCATATAAAATAGTTTGGTTGCCTTATTGTCCATCTATCATCAGTCTAGTTTCCGATACCAGTTCAAAATCTTCCATAAATGGTGCCATATTACATTAGTTTTTCATCATCGAATGTTTGACTATAAAAGTGCTTGTGGTAATACCGGCTTATACAAGAAGCTGTCAACTACGCGTTTTCATAAGTCTCTACGTATAATCCTTTTCTTTAAATTTATATTCGGCTACTATTGTCCACGGCTGACTGGTTTCACTAATCAGCTGAGTACCCGAGGATCCTAACAGTTCAGAGACTGAAGGGGGAAAGTAAGATTTGCTAGCGAGGACACCCTGAAAGGTTGAACTGTTCTCAAGGTGAGATCCAGATGAACTGCTTTCCCAGTCTGCTTTCGCAAGGAATTTAGTGCCCCTATTAATGAATCCAGCATCTAATCCTTCTTCCTGGTCCAGGTTTGACTTGTGGATCCACAAGTAAATGCTAATCACTAGCCTGAACTTTGCCCCCCATTTTGCTCCCTCAGTCCCTTAGGGGAAAGCCCTCATCTCTGTGTGAGGTTTCCTGGTGGTGTGGTTTTTCCCCCTTTTTCTTATGTCTTTGCTTCTGGTAGGATGAGCATCTTTATCCTTGTTCCAAGGATAGTTTCGATTCTTGTGGGTCTACCCAACAATTTCCAAACACACTTTGCGTTTATTGTAGGTGTCATATTTTTGATAATCACAATGCTAAACTACAGAACATGAGCACGACAAACATACACACACCACACACACAAATATCCAGGTACGAAGAAGCTGCTCACCACCCTTAGCATCCTTGCACTTTCAACCCACCACTTGCAACACACCCAAACAGTTTGCACTAAGCTTCAAGCTGCGTGTTCACGACCCCTGAATCAGAAACTTACTTCCACCCCGCCCCTCGACCTAATACGTGCAGCCTCGTCATTTCAACACACTCCAACCAATAAGAGCAATAACTGACATATATACACATGAGTCCTATCCCAACCATTGTTAATATTAGTAATAATTTGTAATTACGGCCTTCATCAGACCATATATACGCACCCACATTGACTAAGTATGCATAAGTGTGGTGCGTGTTTGGTTTTTAGGAATATAATTATGGATGTATTTGCTTGATGTTTTGTTTATGTATAAATGGATAAATATAATAGGTATGCTGTTTTATCTATATTTACAAGTTTTGTATGTGTATGTGAATCTATGTATGTACAGTAAAATGTGTATGTAATGTGCGTATATGTGTATGTATGTATGCGTTAGTTATGTATATATATATGTGTCATGGTGTATACTGTTTGTGGTTTCCGCCCCGCTGAGAGTATCAGGTAGGATAAGAGAATAAGCATATATGCATGTACTGTGCATATATTTCATGTATATGTATGCCTGTGTGTATGTGCTGTCCATGGTTCGAGCCCGGTTGAGAATATAAGGTATATAATATATATATGTACTGTACGTGTACTTCTATGGTCATATTCACATATGTCTGTAAATATACGTACATATGAGCGGAGAACATATTGCTCACTAGCTGCAACTTCTGATTATAAATCTATGCATAAGCATTATCTATTATTAAGTGTTCGCGTATCTTCAACTCCATGTATTTCCACCCTGAACAATAGGAAACGCCCAGCTTTTTCATATGTTCGCCTTCTGACACACACACACACAACACACACACACACACCACAACCACACACACACACACAGCACACACATATCACGACCGAGGATGAACCTTCCCATTGTAGTAGGCTGTACCTGACCATACGGCCATTATAAGGACGTGAATTGCTTGTCTCCACCCTCTTTACCTTCTCAACTTTACCCTGACCTACCAAAACAGTTGTTCTGTATGGTGATGTATGTTTGTGATGCATACGGTGAGCGTTGATGTATTACGGAAATGTGCACACTTACTGCACCTGTTCTTAGTTCTTATATATGTATGTATATGTATGTGCGCACGTACGTGTATATACGTATGTTCTGTATATGAGTAGGGAAATAAATGTGGATATGTACTGTATATCACTTACTCCCATTCTTAATTTATGATAATTTGTACTTTGCACGTGCATCATTATTGTATTTATTTATTTGTTTGTAAACTGAGCCTACCATCCTCATATCTGTACATCTCATGTTCATCCACTAAATTGTAAAATGTGTATTTTCAGCTCATGAGGCTGCCATTCTTTACCACCTTAAGAGCAGCCTATGCGGTTTATTTATATGTACCGCACCAGCGGGGTGTTTTAGCCAAAATAGGGCTGTTTACCCATGATCATTCTCATGCCTAAATAAGACCCAGAACGTAAAACAAGTATCTATCCCTGAAAGGGCATAAACAGAGCTTTCGAATGACACCATAACGATCCTTTTATGATGGCTAGTTTTCTTGCAATAACCGTGCAACGCGAGTGCAAAAAGCATGTAATTAGGCACTTTCCCCATACAATTCCATATATAGCGAGTGAGAGAGGGAGGAGGGAGGTGAGATTTGTGTCAGTAGGTTCGCCGCGGTGGTCTGGAGCAGTCATACGCTCGCTACTCTCCTGCCACCACTTGTCTCTCTCTCTCAGCAACATTACGTGCTGAAATTGCCACTCGACCTATGTCGAGCGCCGCCACATAGTCCAGCTTTATTTAACTCGACTTATGTTGCTCGCCGACAGTTAGGGGTTAATAAACCGTTTATTATTATTATTATTATAACACACACGCGCGCGTGTGCAATATAAAGAAAATCAATGTTATTTATATAAACTAATAAGTTATGGGTTTAAGATTGCAGCCTTCGTGAGTGCCTTAGAATAGATATTTGTTCATGATTTTGGAAATACATTGGCAAGTAATGTAAGGCTGATATGTTCAATACAAATAGAAACCACATTATTGTTGATAATATACGGCAGCAATTAAGATTATTCAATTAAGGCTTACTCTTCACAATAATGATTGACTATTAATTGGACCCCAATGACACGAATAATTAATTGGTATTGCTATTTTAGAGAGTAATAGAATTACTTTTTCTGTTAGAATATTGAAGGGAATGGTGCAGTTGATTAAATAGACAATCACATATATAATAAAATATATTGATATTGCTATCAGATAACACTCGTTATCTCTCTCTCTCTCTCTCTCTCTCTTCTCTCTCTCTGTCTCTGTCTCTCTCTCTCTGTATATATATATATATATGTATATATATATATATATTATTTTCCTTTTCTAACTCTCACCAAGATTTGAACCACAGATAGTCAGGACGATAGACCATTATTTAACGTACTCTATCACACCATGGTAGAGTGGGTTAAAGCATGGACTCTCATCCTTAGAGTAAACACATTTTTCGTGGAACTTATAAAAATCCGGGTGGATGGGACTAAGGCTTTGGTCAGCAACCTGTCTAGTGGAGTAAACCTGATACAAATCAGTACTGCTTACCTAAAGGTGAAGCAGGTTAGTGGATGGATTAGCCAAACAACACTGTAGAAATATAGTGCAAAAAAGATGCATAGAGGGCCTCGGGGTCAGACGGACACTAATTTGAGTGGTCAACCCTGTAAATCCTTCAGTTAACTGGCATGGGTTGTACCTCTTACAGGGGATAGGTCCACTTTGGGGCCTTCTGTGTATGGCCACCCTCATTAACCCGGCAAAGGCTAAACTATGGTATTTGAAACGTCCCTCCATGCGGAGGTACTTTGATTCATTCTTGACGAAAATCGTCATTTTACCATAATATATTTATTACTTATTCATAATTATGCACCTATTATATGTTTAATATGAAGATATTAACATTTAAGAGCAATAAAACAAATGGGAATAGTATTTGGGGGGTGAAAAAGACGTATTATTGCCGACCGGTCCATTCATGAGGGGAGAGCCGCGGCGGCATATATCCTCTCCTCCCGAGTTCTCAAGCGACACTGACAGCTCTAAGTGGAAGTCTCTCTATTGCAAGGGTCTTTAGATGCTTCAATTATGGTATAGAGACCGGGGGGAACAAATTTGCGCCTAAAATTACCCGAGAAAAGGGGGAATAAGAGGAAAAATAGGTGATAATTTAGGAGGGGGGAAAAGGGGGAGAAGGAAGGAAACGGGGGAAGTGGGGGAGGGGATGTGCACATATGTAGGAATGGCAGCAAGTCATGGAGGGGAATTATCTCACCTAATCACATATTGCTTTGTTGTAAGTTCCACTGGGGAGTTTTCACATTTTTTTTTTAGGCCTTGGAATATATGAGGACCTTCGCCTTCCACCATCAATCCAGTAACTATCGTCCAATTAGCTTAACCTCAGTTGTATGTAAAATGCTAGAAACGGTCATACGAGACAGACTCGTAAATCACTTAGAGGAAAATAACATACTTAAAGATACTCAACACGGCTTTCGTAAAAAACGTTCCTGTTTAACAAACCTCTTAGACTTCTTCCACGATATCCTCAACCTCTACGATGAGAGTAAAGCTGTAGATATTATATACCTTGATTTTCAAAAGGCCTTTGACAAAGTTCCCCACAAACGTTTACTGCTAAAACTAAAAGCGCATGGAATACAAGACGGTGTGTTGAAATTGATAGAAAATTGGCTCAGCGACAGAAACCAAAGAGTAGTCATAAACGGTAAGGCAATAAAATGGACCAATGTAAGTAGCGGGGTACCCCAGGGATCGGTACTAGGACCAATTATCTTTCTAATTTACATCAACGACATAGATGAGGGTCTCACCTGTACAATCTCAAAATTTGCTGACGATACAAAAATTGCAAATAGCGTACTCTCAAAAGAACAAGTTGACGATATGCAACACAATCTAGATAAATTGTCATGTTGGGCCCAAATTTGGCAAATGAGTTTCAATGCTGATAATGTTAAAGTACTACATATCGGATACCTAAATGAGAAAGCAAACTATTCGATGAATGGCACTCAGCTTGAGAATGTAAACAGAGAAACCGATCTGGGATTAACAATATCGAGTAACCTAAAACCGAGTCAACAATGTTCAGAAGTTGTTAAGAAGGCAAACAAAATAATTGGCTTTATAGGCAGGTCATTTGAGCATAAATCCAAAGAAGTTATCCTAACCCTTTACAATTCCTTAGTCCGCCCTCTTCTGGAATACTGCGTTCAATCCTGGTGCCCTTATTACCAAAAAGATATAAACAAGCTAGAACGAGTTCAACGTAGAGTTCCCAAAATGATACCTAGCCTAAAGAACAAACCATACGAAGAGCGTCTTAGAGAATTAAATCTATTTCCTTTAACCCAGCGCAGATTAAGAGGCGACTTAATTCAAGTGTTCAAAATCATCAAAGGCATCGACAATATGAACTGTAGTAAGTACTTCACTATCGACCATCTAATTACACGCGGGGAAACGGTTGCAAAATTATTGGTAAATCTTTTAACTCGCACGAATCTAAGAATTTCTTCTTCAATCGAGTTGTCAACTTGTGGAATGGGCTTCCCCGAAACGTTATAGACTGCATCACCGTTGATCATTTAAACTCCGCCTAGACAAATATCTCGCATCAAACCCGCGACTGACTGCGTTTGTAAATGAATAACTTTATTTTATCCCCCCCTCAGTTACTAACCCATCTGTCCCCTACTAACTTCCTAATCCTGCCACGGACATTGTTCCAGGGCAGTAATTCCCTTTCCAATGTTCCCTTACCCACTCTAAACCACTGTTTGGACACTTGATCCTCAGTGTTTTGCAGGACAAGCAACCTAGAAAGGTCACTAGATCTGTTGTTGCTTGATTTCCTTTGTACTCTCTCTCTCTCTCTCTCTCTCTCTCTCTCTCTCTCTCACTCTCTCTCTCACACACACTTGATACAAACAAAAAAAGACACAGGTAGATATGGATAGTTTTATACCGCAGGTGCCAGTTCCGCGTCCGCACTGACCTCCTCTTCCTCCTTCGTTGTTTAGTGGCCATTTTCAGAGCTAACAGATCAACCTGGAGAGTTAAATCCATGGACATGGTCGCCAGGTATATGTCGATATTTTGGCGCTGGGAGGGTGTTATTAATACGTGCGCAGCCATGTTGCACGCACGGGCCACTGCACAGTTCACTGTAGCTGTTGACGGGACGGTAGAGTGTCACCGTACCTGTTGACGGTACGGTGGAGTCGACTGTAATGATGTCCACCCCTGGTCGAGCGCCCTTTATATACCTCCGTTGGCCACAGAACCTGTATGTGTCGGCTTTATGCGAGTGTATGCGGATCGACTCTGAAGTCGATCGTCTGGAGTCGATCGTCTGAAGTCTTATAGATGCGGCTGTAGTCGGCATGTACAAATGACCGTTATTGCCATTGTCGGTTCGAGTCTCATAACTTCTCCGGAGTCAAGACGACAACGTCGGCTGTATGCGGCTGTAGTCTTCTGTAGTCTGGTGAAGTCCTTTGGATGCGGCATTACCGAGCCAGCTCCACCAAGTCGGGGAAAAAAACGCCACGACTAGCTACTCTGCTGCATGCGGCACCCGAGTCCTGTATGTGTGAAAGAGGCATAAGACTGGTAATATGGTCCTTCCAACTGAGAGCAGAAGAAAAAGAGACACCAAGAGTATTGAGAGAAGATGAAGGATTGATTTTTGTATTGTTGAAGAATAAGGGATAGTCCGCTGGGGGTTCCTTACGGGTAGATAGATGGAGAAATTGGGTTTTGGAAGCATTAAATGTAACAAAGTTTTCTCTGCCCCAATTGGAGATATTATTTAAATCAGAATTTAAGAGTTCTATGGCTTCATTTCGTTTTTCGTTGAGGGATTGCTGGCTGGGGCGTTCTGAGAAACTAATGGAGTAGTGTAAGGTTGAGTCGTCTGCGTATGAATGGATGGGAATTGAGGTAGAGTTGAGAAAGAGGATCATTTATAAAAATTAGAAAGAGAATAGGAGCTAGGACAGAGCCCTGAGGAACACCTGAGTTTATCAGGTGAGGAAGTGAACAATGGCCGTCCACAACCGCGGGTATGGAACGACCGGAAAGGAAATTAGAGACAAAGGCACAGATGGAGGGATAGAAACCGAAGGAGGGTAGTTTAGAAATTAAAGATTTGTGCCAGACTCTATCGAAGGCTTTCGATATGTCTAGTGCAATAGAAAAAGTCTCGCCGAAGTCCCGAAAGGAGGTTGACCAACAGTTAGTAAGATATGAAAGAAGATCACCAGTAGAGCGACCCTTAAGGAAGCCATACTGGCGATCTGAGAGCAGATTAAGAGAAGAGAAATGCTTAAGAAATTTGGAAGCAAGAATAGTTTCAAAAACTTTAGAAAGACATGAGATGAGAGCAATTGGACGATAGTTGGAGGGTTGAGAGCGGTCACCCTTCTTTGGGACAGGTTGAATGTGAGCAAACTTCCAGCATGAAGGGAAGATGTTAGAGGATAGACAGAGACGAAAGAGTTTGCCTAGACAGGGAGTCAGCACGGAAGCACAGTTTTTGAGAACAAGTCAAGTCAAGTCAAATTGAGTAGTAACAGGGGGTTTAGGGGGAAGTGGGGATAGGACAAGAATTAGTTGGATGAAAGTACAGGAGGAACACCATCCGGACCGTACGCCTTATTAGTATTAAGCCCAGAGAGGGTAGAAAGTACATCTTTAGATGAGATTAGGATATTAGGCATAAGTAAGAGAGAGGAGGGTGGAGAGGGAGGATTAGCACCGGAATCATCCAAGGTGTAGTTTCTAACAAAAGTTTGAGCGAAGAGTTTAGCTTTGTCAGATTAAGAAGTGATGGTTGTGCCATCAGAATGGGAAAGGGGAGGGAAAAGGGAGGAAGAGAAATTGTTGGAGAGGTTTTTGGCTAGATGCCAGAAAGCTTGGGAAGAGGTAGAGTTGGATAGTTCAGTGCATTTATTATTGATGAAAGAGTGTTTGGCAAGTCGAAGAACAGATTTGGCTTCATTCCGGGCAGAAACATAGGAATAATGAGAGTCTTGAGTTTTAAGGCGTCGGTACCGTTTGAATGCTTCCTCCTTATTGCGGACAGCAGTAGAACAGGCGTGAGTAAACCAAGATTTTTTAGCATTAGTCTGAGAGAAAGAGAATGGAATGTATGCTTCCATGCCCGATAGGATTACCTCGGTAATGCGTTCAGCACTCTCCGAGGGTCCCCGGCCACAGAAGCAGAAATTAACTATTTTTTTCTTTCTGATATAACTATAGAATTCTTTCGGGTTTGTTTTACTTTGATTCGCAATATGTAACTCTAAGGTCTTTTTACTTTGCTTAATTAACTTTTTGGCTTTGCGTCGTAGCTCTACAAATTTCAGCCGTTCTTCGTCATTTTGTGAGGATTTTAATCTATCATTAGCAAATTTTTTAGCAAGCAGGCAGTTTGAAATATCTTTATTCCACCATTTGGCCTTATTATTATGGCCTGGACGCCGAGTTTTCGATGGTATGCAGTCTTGCACTGCTTTTAGGTAAGTGGCTTCGAATAACTTCCAAGATGTATTTATGTCGTTATTGTGAATTAAAAAGCTCAAGTCAGTTTCTTTAAACATAGCTCTAAGTTTATGGAAGTTTGCTTTCTTGAAATTAGGGACTTTTTCGATGCTACTATTTGGTTCGTTACTAGTAAACTTTAAAGTGAAAGTTATCGTATGATGGTCGCTGTTACTGAATTCATCACCAACATTCAAATTCTCTATTAATTCTTCTTTTGTTGCAAGTACAATGTCAAGAACGTTATTACCACGGGTCGGCGTTCCAACAAATTGATAAAGCGAACTCTCTTGCAAGTTCGTATACAAGTCATGTCCGGAGTGTGAAGTAAGAGTATCGCCCCACTTGGTCACAGGTAAATTAAAGTCACCAAAAATTACGGTATCTTGTGAGTTACTTACATCTGCAATTTGTTCGTAAATTTCTCGGTCAGTTTGCACTGATTGAGCTGGAGGTCTGTATATTAATGCAAGTATTATTTTGGTACCTTTATTATTCTTTATTAGCACAAAAGATGCGTCGACGTTCACAATTTGAGGTTTTGACAAGAGGGTAGGGTTAAGACTTTCTTTGATATAAAGTAAAACGCCACCTCCATTTCGATTTATTCGGCTTTTCTCAAACATTACATAACCGGGAAGTGAATACTCTGCTAAAAAGTCTCTATCTTCTGTATTGAGCCAAGATTCTGTTATGCCAATCACATCATAATTTTCTGTAAACACTAGCTCCTCTAAATCTGAAAATTTATTGCGTATGCTACGAGCGTTTGCATAGAAAACCTTTAAATTTGTTATTTTAGAACTCACGGAACGCGCTTTAATAATATTTTTGGTTCTTGTCGGATCTACATTTATGTTCATGGCTGTCCTCGGTCCTCGCTGTCTCCGGTCCTTATCGCTGGTGGTCCTCGGTTGCCTCTGTTTTTTTTCTTGGCGTTGGATGATTTATGTCACTGCTGCTTCTTCTCGGATGGCGTTTTTTGATCCATGGCTGCGGACTGCTTCGTGTAGGAGACGACCCATGCGTGCTGAACCCACAGGGTTTAGATGAGTGCCATCCTTGCGGAACAGAGTAGGCTGGTTGTAGAAGTTGTCCCAGAGGTTGATGAATTCAACTTCTTCCCTCAGACACAAATGTTTTAGTCGGCTATTTGTGCTTAAGGCCTTGTCGTAGAATTTGTCAGGTGCGTCGATCTTGGGGAGAATGCCTGAGATGATGATATTCCTTGACTTGTTTTTGTAGTGCTGGATCATCTTGCGATATTTCTCCATCAACTCTTCGGATCTGGTGCGCATGACGTCATTTGAACCAGCATGGATGACAAAAAGGGTATTTTCATTTGCATCCTTTGTGGTATCTTCGAAGGCTTCCACAATGTCGTCCAGTCCAGCTCCTGGGATGCAAAAGAGAGAGAGAGAGAGAGAGAGAGAGAGAGAGAGAGAGAGAGAGAGAGAGAGAGAGAGTAGTAAATAAAGACAGGAGAAAGAGAGAGAGAGAGAGAGGAAGAGAGAGGGAAGGAGAGAGAGAGAGAGAGAGATGAAGAGATAGAGAGAGAGAGAGAGAGAGAGAGAAGAATTGTGTGGAGAGAGGGGAGAGTGTTTAGATCTTTGATTGTACTCAGATTAACGGACTCTCGAGTGGAGAGAGAGAGAGAGAGATTTTTGTCTGTTTTTGTTGTGTATGTTGTCACGCCAGTGCTTATTTGTCTGTATATTTGTTTATGTGCGTATGTGTGTGTGCTCTTGAGGAGAGAACCATATCAAACGTAAATGAGAGGGAAGAGAGTAGGAAGAGAAGAACAGGGGGTAGTAGGGAGGTAGTGAGGGAGGGAAGAGGTGGAGGAGAAGAAGGGAGGAAGAAGGAGGAAAAGAACGAAGACATGAGGTGAAGGAAGAAAAGAAGGGTGAGAGGAGGAAAAGAAGGGAGGGAGGAGAATGAGAAGGAGAGTTGAGGAGAAGGGAGGGAGGGGAGAATGAGAAGCAGAGAGGAGGAGGAGAGAGGGAGGGAGGAGAATGAGAAGCAGAGAGGAGGAGGAGAAGGGAGGGAGGGAGGAGGGATGAGAAGGAGAGTGGAGGAGGAGAAGGGAGGGAGGGATGAGCATGAGAAGCAGAGAGGAGGAGAATGAGAAGCAGACAGGAGGAGGAGAAGGGAGGGAGGGAGGAGAATGAGAAGCAGAGAGGAGGAGGAGAAGGGAGGGAGGGAGGAGAATGAGAAGCAGAGAGGAGGAGAAGGAAAGAGAAGGCGGAGGAAAGGAAGTAGACTTATGCGGCTGTACTCGTGTCTGTCGGCTGTATTCTGGTGTATGCGGCTGTAGTCTTGTTGCTACACATGACACACAATTCGCTACGCTATACTCAAGGACTACAGCCGCGTACAGAAGACTAGTGACGACTAGCGCCGACTAGCGCCGACTACTCCCCGCATCCACCAGACAAATTTCAAGTCTGGCAATTTTTTGGAAACTCGCCAAAAATTTGTTCTGGGGCCACGACTTGACACGCATTGCCAGGACTTCACCAGACTACAGACGACTACAGCCGCATTGTCAGGACTAGGTGCCGACTCGGGTGCCGCATGCAGCAGAGTAGCTACTCTGCTGCATGCGGCACCCTAGTCCTGTATGTGTGATAGGGGCATTACTAAGGCAGCCTCCCAGAAGCTGGGTGTGCTCAACCGCCTTAGGGGGTTCTTTTCCCCTGCGCAGCTTCTTGCTCTGTACACGGGCATAGTGCGTCATTGTATTGAGTATTGTTCACATGTGTGGGGAGGTTCCTCTCACACCGCTCTCCTAGACAAAGTTGAAAGGAAGGCCTTTCGTATCATTAACTCCCGTCCACTCACCAACTCTCTGAAATCTCTCTCTCTCTGCCACAATGTTGCATCTCTCTCGCTATTCTATCGCTACTTTAATAATCAGTGTTCCTCAGAGCTTTCCCAGTGTATACCACCTCCTTTACGTAGGGCACGTGGTACCCGTCTTGCAACTCAGTCCCACCCCTGCTCTGTGCAGCTCTCCAACCCGAGAGTGAAACGTTACTCTCAGTCTTTCTTCTACTCAACAGCTGAGCTCTGGAACTCTCTCCCAGAATCAGTCTTTCCCTCTTCCTATGACTTAAATTGCTTCAAACTCCGTGTGTCCAGGCATTTAGGCTCGAACGTCCCTTGATATTGACCCTGTCACTCTTTCAACTATGGGGGAGGCACTCGCTATAGGCAGTTTTGCCTTTTGCCTCCCTCAATCACATAGAAAAAAATAATATATATATTTTTTTGTTTTATGTATGGTGGTAAAATCAATATATCTGTATATCTAAACAGTATTATCTATCTATCCTAAAAATAGTGACACTATTTACATATCAACAGATCCACCGCGCTACAGTAACTGTCTTCTTCATAGTACAATGTAAATAGTGACACTATTTACATATCAACAGATCCACCGCGCTACAGTAACTGTCTTCTTCATAGTACAATGTAAAAATATTAATTATCTATATTTTCTAATTTCCAGAGACAACATTTTAAGTCAAAGTTGTTTATAATTATTTAACTTCATTAATTTCAATAATGATCACAAATCGTTTCGATTATTTCATTAGTTTATTCAAGTACATTGGGGTTAGTAATTGATGATGAATGTTAAGAACGGGGTTCTACTTATTACTATAGGTTCAGGAACTAATGTCTAGCAATGCCGGTCCTTAGTGACCTTGGCCCCATTCATTGTTCGTTCCTCTCACCAAAACATTACGCTTTCCATAATGCAGTTGGATCTGAGTTAATGACTAGATTGAGATCCAAAATTCGAAAATGGATATTTATCGTTATCGTGTACTCAACCCTTAAGTGTGTTGGTGGTGTAATGGTTCAGATACTTAAGTTCTGGATGTGGTGTCATGAATTCGAATCCCGAGAGGACCATATGCTTTCATTAGTTTATTCAAGTACATTGGGGTTTGTAATGAATGATTAATGTTAAGAACGAGGTGTTACTTATATTCAATGTGCTTGTGGAAGTGGAACTTAATGTACAAACTTAAAGGCACATTGAAATCCGGATCACAGATTAAGGAAAGATGGGGCGTTTTTCTGGTCATACTTCTTCCTCATGTTTAGCCCCATTAGTTTCAGATTCTCAGACGTTCGCCCCATTACTTTGTCGAGTTTGAAAGACCTTTCGTGCGATTTAGGTGTAGATTTTTTCCTAGTGATAGATAACGAGCCTGTATTTTAAGAATAACCGGCCTATGGCCGGAAATTTTTTCTATCAACAAATTTACAAATTTATCTTGAGGGAGGATTTTGGGTGGGTGTTTTTTAAGCTTGATGGAGGTCTAGGGAGGAAGCTAAAAATAATTTATGAAGATACATACATTTACAAATAAATAAGCCCAGGTCATGTTATTCACTATTCCTCTTTTGATAAAATAATTAAATAATCTAATATTGCTATGTGGAGAAGTTACTGCTAATTAGGCATCATATATTGAAGGTGATATATATTGTGTATACATTGTGAATATTATAATACTATTGTTAGACAGTATGAGAGCTGCATTTAACCTTAATGTTGTCAAAAACCATTACATTTCGGAATGTACTGTATTCACGTCAGCATTATTTCATAATAGTTGTCAAACCATTTATATGTATTAGTATTTTACTAACTTCTAGCCCATTTCTTGTTCATTCCATTTATTTATTCTATTTATTTTGTTATGCATATTAATTGTATTGTATTTTGTTATGCATGTTAATTGTATTGTATTTTGTTATGCATGTTAATTGTATTGTATTTTGTTATGCATGTTAATTGTATTGTATTTGTTATGCATGTTAATTGTATTGTATTTTGTTATGCATGTTAATTGTATTGTATTTTGTTATGCATGTTAATTGTATTGTATTTTGTTATGCATGTTAATTGTATTGTATTTTGTTATGCATGTTAATTGTATTGTATTTTCCAAGATTTTGCACCGTAAACAGACTTTAAAAAGATAGCCTTTTACAGTAACACTAAATATCATATTTACTATATAAAATTCGTCTTAAATTGTGATCCTATAATTGTGGCAAAGTATACTAAAATTGGTTACATTTCACATAATCGTGTCAACAGATTCAACAAGGTGATATAAATGTAAACGTATATACATACACAGAATAAATATTCTTGAAACAATTTACTAAACCCTACTTAAGATAAGATGGGTATCAATATGTAACTATTATACTATGCTAACTCATTACAGTTTCGCTTAATAAACATCTAAACCGTTTGTTTAACCCCTGCACCCCTGGAAATATTGATTCTCCGTCCTCCAAGCATTACATTTTTAGCTCATTTGAGCTCTGTTAAGAAAGGGTGAATAATATAAAACAGGTGTGAAAATTACCTGTTATGTCCTGCATCTAGATACTAGAATCTCATCCCCAGCTGGTCTCTGGCCTCGACAGTAAAGAATAGAATATAGTAGTTTTGGTGCCAGACTTGCCGGGCCGATGCCAGCTGTGTTTGGATAGCTTACACCGATATCACAATTGGGCACCTTGAGTGGCAGTGGGTCACACATGCCTGGCTTGGCACAGGGAGGTAAAGGGTCGGGCAGAAAATACCCCAACTCCACCTCCTCCTCCTTCCTTTGTTTCTGTTTTTTTCTGCAGTCTTCACCATGGCCTCCAGTGAGATGAACTCGCCCTCAAACTCACTTTCACTATCATTTTCCCCACTGGAGAACAATAACATTTACAGCTCCCTTTTATAGCCAGTAACACAATCGAACCCCGGCAGAGACTTGGCTGGGGTCGACGAAGCTACAGGCCACTACCCTACACGGGGCGAGTGATTGAACGAGATCAGTGTGCGTGGTGATTAAGGAAGACTGATTTAGTGCGGGACGAGTGCCAGAACCTTGTACATCTCTAAGTACTCCCAGATGTCTCATTATACCCATGCTTTTGGAAGAAAAAATCAAAACGTCTGGGGACATTCCCCGGGCAGCCCTGCATGAACGTCTAAGGACATTCTTCGGGATGCAGGGGTTAAAAATATGTAATACTAATGACGAACATCGATGTTCATATATCATTAGGCTATTGTACTGTATGTCATGGGGTTATTTTAGTTATATATTGTATTCAAGATCGACTCCTATCTCCTCTTGTATATATATATAATCTATCTAAAGATGATGATGGAATTTCCTGATACAACTAAATTTGAATCTATCTACACTTCGTTCTCCAATATTTATTATTGGCGAAAAACTTATATTAACCACTATTGGCCATGCCATAAATCAACAAGCAAACATGCTACGATAAGTCAAATATATATGATTTTCAAATTCTCCTTTATATTTCAACAAATACATTGACACGTCGCATTTATCTTCACCCAAGAACAAAGCAACAATACAATATGGTTCATCCACTAACGCATATATGAGCCAAAGGTCAAGGAAATAGGATGAGAGAAATACTAACGCATTCAGAATAGAATGACGCCATTCTTCAAGTTATTTGCTACAATGTTATTAAACTATTTATTATAGGAAGGGCATTCTAAGTTTGGAGGCTCAATTTATATATAGCAAAGAGGTAATATATATATATATATATATATATATATATATATATATATATAGTTTACCTCTTTGCTTCCAAGAGTGTCTTCCCAAACCGGTAAAATCGTTTAATGTTGGTAATCTAAAGTAAAATGTGTCATCGTATTCTGAAGGGCAAAGTTTACCGTCAGGCAATGTAGGTGACAGAGGACGAGAACCTTTCCCTGATATTGTGACCCAGAATATAAGATTGGTAACATGGCTTTTTGTCCAATACCAGTTGATTGTCACCCACTTTTGTATTGTGTGTGTGTGTGTGTGTGTGTGTGTGTGTGTGTGTGTGTGTGTGTGTGTTTGTGCCTTTGTGCCTTTGTGCCTTTTTAACTCTTTCAGTATACGGTGATGAAGCCAGATCAAATTAATATTGTCCATTATTGTGTACCACCTGACTGAAAATAATGTGATGGCGTGTAAATATCGGAAACTGGGGTTAAGGGGGTAGTACTCGCTTTTGCTGGACCCTCTTCTTCCGTATGTATAGCATAATAGTTTTGAGGTTTTAAGACGTTCGTTCCATTAGTTTGGCAATTTTAACACCTTTCGCCCCATTTCGTTGTCAATTTTAAGACCTTTCGTGTCATTTAGGTGTCGATTTTTTCCTGGCGAGAGATAGCGAGCCTGTAATTTTAAGAGGAACCGGCCTTCGGCCAGGGCATTTGTCTACCGAAAAATTTACAAATTTATCTTGAAATGGGGTCTAGGGGGTGTTATTCTAACCATGATGGAGGTCTAGCAAGGAAACTCAAAATAAATAGATAAATCAAAATAAATATATTGACCAACAACCAAGCAGTACCCCTTTAAGTAATATGAAGGTGACATTCTGGGAGAGCAATATGTGTATTATATACGTGACAATATTATCATATTGGGAGCTATTCTGGGTTATGCTAAAGGTAGTGAAATGTTAGGAAGATCAGATTATGTGAGGAAGCTATTACTATTTCAGAAGTAAATACAGTATAACGTATATATGCAAAACTATTAGGTGATTTATAAAACTAGTTTGATCACAAAATATACATATTGTGATCAACATGATTGTGGTCCAATAAATAATGGATTTAATAAGATTAAATCAGCTTCAATATTGAAAGACTATACATCATATTTTGAGGGATAGTACATTGAAGTATCGTGTTGATTTATTTGCAACAAGGTAATATTATTGCATGCTTCTATATACTTTTTAAATGGGTCACGATAAACAAAAACAAAATAAATGTACCCGTAGTAAAAACTGATGTTTACATGTATATTACCTTCAAACAAAGGTTGTTGTTATTGTTGCATTTATAAGACACTTTCATAATGGTATATTTCCCTAAAACGCTTTGCTATTTATGGAAGCATCATCGATTTTGTTGTAACATAATTGAAAAACGTTTTGCTATCCTTTAACACTATCATATATATATAATATCTAAATATATTTATATATATAAGTTATTTATATATATATATATTATATATATATATATATATATATAATATATATATATATATAGATAGTGTCCCTCGATATTGTTTATATTCTTCCAGATGTGCAAGCCTATTAATTCTGAGTAACAAATGTAATCTACTATATAAAGGGCATTTCTGTCCGTATATTCACGAACTACTTCCTCAGTTTTCAGGATGGAGAGCCCGTACTTGGCATGCATACTAAGGGGGTGCCAAAATATGTTTTAAGCAGGGGGGGGGGGGGGGGGGTCAAGCTGGAGAGCCCATACTTGGCATGCATACCAAGTGTTTTTAAAGCTAAATTTGTTTTGTCCCCCCCCCCCCCAGCCAATACTTCGATTTTCTCAGCGCCGGGTACCTCAGCTAGTGTAGAGATATGTTTTTTGTAGGTATTTTTGGCAGCGCCGGGTACCTAAGCTAGTGTAGAGATATGTTATTTGTAGGTATATGTGGCAGCGCCGGGTACCTCAGCTAGTGTAGATAT
The DNA here is from genome assembly GCA_032716605.1 of Paralithodes platypus. Taxonomy (NCBI): domain Eukaryota; kingdom Metazoa; phylum Arthropoda; class Malacostraca; order Decapoda; family Lithodidae; genus Paralithodes; species Paralithodes platypus. The sequence continues at coordinate 50,990,077 of CM064567.1, forward strand.
GTTTTTTGTAGGTATTTTTGGCAGCGCCGGGTACCTCAGCTAGTGTAGAGATATGTTTTTTGTAGGTATTTTTGGCAGCGCCGGGTACCTCAGCTAGTGTAGAGATATGTTTTTTGTAGGTATTTTTGGCAGCGCCGGGTACCTCAGCTAGTGTAGAGATATGTTTTTTGTAGGTATTTTTGGCAGCGCCGGGTACCTCAGCTAGTGTAGAGATATGTTTTTTGTAGGTATTTTTGGCAGCGCCGGGTACCTCAGCTAGTGTAGAGATATGTTTTTTGTAGGTATTTTTGGCAGCGCCGGGTACCTCAGCTAGTGTAGAGATATGTTTTTTGTAGGTATTTTTGGCAGCGCCGGGTACCTCAGCTAGTGTAGAGATATGTTTTTTGTAGGTATTTTTGGCAGCGCCGGGTACCTCAGCTAGTGTAGAGATATGTTTTTTGTAGGTATTTTTGGCAGCGCCGAGTACCTCAGCTAGTGTAGAGATATGTTTTTTGTAGGTATTTTTGGCAGCGCCGGGTACCTCAGCTAGTGTAGAGATATGTTTTTTGTAGGTATTTTTGGCAGCGCCGGGTACCTCAGCTAGTGTAGAGATATGTTTTTTGTAGGTATTTTTGGCAGCGCCGGGTACCTCAGCTAGTGTAGAGATATGTTTTTTGTAGGTATTTTTGGCAGCGCCGGGTACCTCAGCTAGTGTAGAGATATGTTTTTTGTAGGTATTTTTGGCAGCGCCGGGTACCTCAGCTAGTGTAGAGATATGTTTTTTGTAGGTATTTTTGGCAGCGCCGGGTACCTCTGCTAGTGTAGAGATATGTTTTTTGTAGGTATTTTTGGCAGCGCCGGGTACCTCAGCTAGTGTAGAGATATGTTTTGTGTAGGTATTTTTGGCAGCGCCGGGTACCTCAGCTAGTGTAGAGATATGTTTTGTGTAGGTATTTTTGGCAGCGCCGGGTACCTCAGCTAGTGTAGAGATATGTTTTGTGTAGGTATTGTTGTCAGCTATAGCCCCTTGAAGTCGGTCGTTTTGGGGTTTATCATCATTTTAAAACTAGTTTTATCTCCAAGGGAAGGGGATCGAGTAACCTCTAAGTAGTGTATGATGATCAATGGCTTCGATTCTTCATAAATACCAACAAATTATCTAAATCTTTCTTCATCTCTCTGTGGCATTGAGTTGGATATTACCCAGAATAATACAACAATGCATATTCAGCACTTCTCCACGGGATGATAGAGACACCGACAGTGAAATTAGTGTTGTCTATTTAAGGGGAGGTTTTTAGTTTGGGCCCTAGATATCCTTCAAGCTTAAGATTACACCCCCTTGAACCCCCTTCAAGATAAATTTGTAAATTTTTCGGTAGAAAAATGTCCCGGCTGAAAGGCGGTTCCTCTTAAATTATAGGCTCGCTATCGCTCACCAGGATGAAATTGACACCTAAATGGCACGAAAGGTCTTAACATTGATAGATGGGGTTGAAATTTCTTAAAATCGTCAAAATATTGGGGCGAACGTCTTAAAAATATAAAAAAATTGGGCTAGACATGAGGGAGAAAGGAGTCAAGAAAAAAATCCCTCAATTGGAAATCTCCCCTTAGAGTACTGGTGTACTGTACTATTTTTGATTGACCCTACTTTGTTGATAAGACTTTGCTACAATCTGTGAACCTGGCCAAAGGGTTTAGTGTATAAATATGTTGCTAAGGAGGCCATTCCATTGGGTTGTAGTCGGTAAATATGCATAGTACTTTTTGTCCAAGTTAAAATTTCCGCTACGTGGGTTCAAGTTTGTCATGATTTCATTCACGAAGATTCTTTGTTTTTGTTATTGTATCTAAAACCAAGCGTTTCTACAATCTTAACCAAAGCTTTTTATAGTATATAGACAAATAACTAATAATTTCCTGCGCGTCGTTCCGAAGCTTTATTAACTCTTTGAGTACCAGCGACGTGTGCTATATTTTATTCTAGCTATATATAGATGATATTATACAGCTTGGAAGGATCTGTGGTAGTTAAAAGGGTTGGTTGAGATAGTTTGAAGCCTTATTATTGCTAGAGGTCCTTCCTAAGCTGAATAAACTCGTCTAATAGTTGCCAGAATATGATGAACTTTCCTGGTACTGAATGTGTTACATCACTTTCCATAGTAGAATAGAATTACAGTTTGTGTTGTAAATTATTCAAACGATAAAAAAAATACGATATCAGGAGAATTAAAGTATCCTGCAATTGAGAATAGAATTCCGAGATATATAAATGAATTATCTTTCTCCCTTGACTGTAATGTCTGCGGTTTCGCTGTAAATTTTGGTGGGAAAAGAATTGTGGGATTTGCTTCGCGGGGGAGCCATTCAGAAACGGTGAAATAAAGCTAAGTGGTTTCAGAGACTAGGCCACAAATTCCAGGCAGGACCTCTAAGGGAGGTTGGTTCACTTTTGTTTTGTTTTATTTAACTTTTTTATTAAGTTTCAAGTTTCCTCCCTTGGCCTCCATCAAACTTAACACTATAGATATAAACAGGATTCCCCTTCAAGATATATTTATACATTTTTCGGGCCGGTTCCTCCTAAATTACAGGCTGACTATCGCTCACCATGAACAAAATAGGCGCCTAAGTGACACGAAAAGTCTTAATAATGACAAAGAAATGGAGCGAAAGGCCTTAAAATCGGCTGAACGTTTTAAAATCTGAAAACTAAAGGGGCTAAGCATGTGGGAGAAAGGGATCCATAAAAAATGACTACCTCCCCCTTAACCCAATCTGTACCGGCGACGTCTGTTGTAATTTATGCCAGCTATGTTTAGACCCTCTTATGCAGCTTAGGAAGGATCTAGGGTAGCTAAAAGGATTGATTGAGATAGTTCGAAGCCTTATCATTGCTAGAGATCCTTCCTAAACTGAATTAAATCGATTAGTAGTAGCCAGAATGGAATGCAAAGGATGTCGACGGTACAGAAGGGGTTAGGTACGATTATACGATCTAGATGGGGACAAATAGGAGATGTTCTTGTCTGTATCCTATTATTTATTAATAGGAGATATTCTTGTCTGTATCCTATTATTTATTAATAGGAGATGTTCTTGTCTGTATCCTATTATTTATTAATAGGAGATGTTCTTGTCTGTATCCTATTATTTATTAATAGGATATGTTCTTGTCTGTATCCTATTATTTATTAATAGGAAATGTTCTTGTCTGTATTCTATTATTTATTAATAGATGTTCTTGTCTGTATCCTATTATTTATTAATAGGAGATATTCTTGTCTGTATCCTATTATTTATTAATAGGAAATGTTCTTGTCTGTATTCTATTATTTATTAATAGGAGATGTTCTTGTCTGTATCCTATTATTTATTAATAGGAGATATTCTTGTCTGTATCCTATTATTTATTAATAGGAAATGTTCTTGTCTGTATTCTATTATTTATTAATAGGAGATGTTCTTGTCTGTATCCTATTATTTATTAATAGGAAATGTTCTTGTCTGTATTCTATTATTTATTAATAGGAGATGTTCTTGTCTGTATCCTATTATTTATTAATAGGAAATGTTCTTGTCTGTATTCTATTATTTATTAATAGATGTTCTTGTCTGTATCCTATTATTTATTAATAGGAGATATTCTTGTCTGTATCCTATTATTTATTAATAGGAAATGTTCTTGTCTGTATTCTATTATTTATTAATAGGAGATGTTCTTGTCTGTATCCTATTATTTATTAATAGGAGATGTTCTTGTCTGTATTCTATTATTTATTAATCGGAGATGTTCTTGTCTGTATTCTATTATTTATTAATTTCACCACAACACCAAACACCTCTAATTAAATTAATGAAAGCATATACTGTATGTGATCCACCAGGATTCGAACCCTATTTTTAGACACTTTAACTATTACACCACCAAGAACGTCGTAACCATTGCACATATAAAGACAATTGTGTAGTAAATGTAGTTACAACACTAATGTCCATCATTATGTACTCACCATAATCTTTTACACGACTCCTTATGGGGACATAGGTCGTTTTTCGAGAGCCCCTTCTCTCTCACGTTTAGCCCCATTAGTTTTCAGATTTCAATATGTTTGCCCCATTGGTTTGTCGATTTTGAAACCTTCCGCCCCATTTCCTTTTCAATATTAAAACTTTCATGCTATTTAGGTGTCGTTTGTTTTCTTGGCGAACGATAGTGAGCCTGTACATAATTTTGGAAGAACCGGCCTTAGGCCAGGAAAATGTTCTACCGATTTTGTTTACAAATTAATCTAGAAGGGGGATCTAATGGATTTTGTTTTTGTTTTTTTAAGTTTGATGGCGATCTAGGGAGAAAACTAGAAAAATAATTAATACATGAAAAAAATCGACCAAAAGGTTAAACATCCCCCCTTAACCAATTCAGTACCACGTGCGTCCTTTTCATCATGGTCTGGTAACTATTATACGATTGTGTTCAACTTAGGAAGGACCTCTAGCATCAATAAGACTTCAAACTATCCCAAGCAACCCTTTTAACTACCGCAACTATCCTTCCTAAGCTGCATAATATCGTCTATATATAGCTCGAGTAACATATAACACACGTCGCTGGTACTCAAAGGGTTAATATTCAACTACTTCTTCATTCGGTATGCTCTCTATTTTCTGTTTCTATGATCTTTCTTGGTAGGACCATATTATAACTAAGTGAACAACCCCTCAGTTAAATGTGCTTGACCGACTCCAGAAATGTTCTGTCAAACAACATACTGTTCTGTACAAGGTCATGGTTGAGTACTATTCGCGTGTGTGGGTTGATGTGAGGGGGGTTTCAACTCCCACACCTGTTCTCAAATGGATGGAATCAGGAGTATTTTATCTTATCTACTCTCTTCCTCTCAATAATTTCGTCCAGTCTCTTTTTCACTTGGCAAGATATCGTGATTATCTCTCTTTAATTACTATTACAAAAAACTATCATAATATCCAAGTTTATTTCTTCTGTTTCGAACAACATGTGGCGCCCTTATCTCAACACAGTCCCACCTATTCTGTCTAACTCTCTAACTCACTGATTGAAAAGTTGATTTAATCTTATTCAAGCTCAGTGTGTCCCTGTTTTGGCTTTAATTGTGCCACTTTTTCTCTCTTTCCATGATATTAAGTACGCCTGTTAGCACTTGCAGAACCTTTGTTTTTATTAAAATATATTGAACTGAACTATATGTCTCTGATGTACATTATCTGTATATACTACAGTTATCAAAACACTATATGTAGAGAAAACAAAAATGCTGAATAGAAACAAAATACTTTTAAATATCTGGAAAAGCAACTGTGATAAATCATGTTTAACTTGATAATGTAGATGAAATATAAACCACTATTCATAATTGGATGCGGGTATGGTTCAATATCTTAGATGCGTTTAAGGATAATGTAGGGGAACTGTATTTCTACCCATTATATCTTATCTCAACTTGCTGAGAAGATAGTGCGTGCGTGTGTTAGTGTATGTGTGTGTGTGAGAGAGAGAGAGAGAGAGAGAGAGAGAGAGAGTGAGAGTGCGCTAGTGTATGTGTGTAACGACGCAAATAAGTGGTAACATCTGTCGCGTGTAATAAAACTATGATTTTGTTTCCAGTAGCTTGGAGCGAATAACAAATATATGATGTGGAAAGTGGGTCAGGGGGTACACTTATACCTGAGGGCTGGTGGCCGGGACGTTATTGGGTGGGAAATAATGCAGTAGCAGCAGTTTCCACCATAAGTCGTGTTCCCGGGTCAACATGATACACCTAAACACTACGGGGAAGATTAATATAATATCTGATGAATGTTGCAGGGAGATGTCAAATCTGGTTCTTTCTTAAAAATAGGCTATCGAATTGATTGTGGTTTTCTGCCTGTCCTCTTTTGAAGGAATCCACACATCTGTATAATTTTGCATTACCAACAACCCCCCCCCCCCCCCCACCCACACACACTCAGATACGCGCAGACAATATACATGGTGGCACATAATTCGGTTACCTAGATGCCTTAGCCGGAACCTACCCTTGGTGACCGAACTCTGCGCCAACCTGTATATGGAGAGAGAGAGAGAGAGAGGGTGGGGGAGAGAGTGAGATTGAGAGGATAAACGCGGATACAGGAATAGACCCAGTAATACAAGATAGAAGGGTGGTAGGACAAGGAAAATGGACTGACTGGCAGGAACAATATACAGGGTGACACATTATTTGGTTACCCACCTGCCAGGAATTGGCAATGCTGCCTCTTATATATTTGTATAGCTAAGTGGTAGTCTGCGTGAACCGTGTTATGGATATTTAATTTTAGTAAGCAATAACTGCTTCCCAACCATTGAATACATTGCCTTTATATTACCACATTAAATGCAGAATAGATAGTAGAAGCTGCTTGCATTTTAAAAGTTGTAATACAAATAAACTTATATGAACAGTGATGCTTAAAAGACAAATTACGCACTGGAAGAGTAATTTCAGTTTTTACTTTAATATGGTTTTCGATTATTTTCCGAAATTGTCCACACTTGCACGACGTAGATAAACATGTCCAGAACGCGATGGTGGTTTTATAATTGTTGTAAGTTTCTTATTTTCCGATATATCAACCTTTTAATATAGGCTACTCTGAACTCTGATAGTGCGTGCCATCATAATTATAGATGACATAGATTATATCAATGAAGGAGATTGGCTGAGTGTAAGGAAGGGAAAGATAAATATCTGCGTATACGAATGAATGACTGTAAAACGTGGGTTGATAAAAGCTAAAATCTATATTTTTATGAACCATTGACAAAACGTAATAAGATAGTTATTTTAGTTTAACCTTGTCCTTGCTGGTGAGAGTGAGAGTGAGTTTGTAAGTCAAAGGCATAAAGATAAGAATATATTTTGTATTCTTTCATTTTTTTTTTACAATCCCGACTAAACTTTTTCCCGCCCACCGCGTTTCTAGATACTGAAATTCCCTGGGCAAACTCTACCTCTTCCACTGAGCAAACACTGGAATTATACCTTCACATCCCACCCACCACCTCTCCTCCTCCTCTTTCGTCTTCTTAATTTTATGTTCTTCCCCTCCTCCTCCTTCATACCTCGCCCTCTCCCTCTGTCCTCCTTTCAAAGCCTCCCACCCACCGCCTCTTCTCTTCCTCCTCCATCTTCTTCATCGTGTTTTGTCTTTCTTTCTTCTCCTTCGTATCTAACCCCCCCCCCCCTCTGTCCTCCTTTCAGAGCCCCCTACCCACCAACACCTCCTCCTCTTTTATCTTCTTCATTTTGTTCTTCCTCTCGTCCTTCGCATCTAACCCTCTTCCTCTGTACCCTACCATCCCTCTTCCTCCCCGTCTTCCAACCCCTCTGTCTCCTCCATCTTGATAACTCAATAGTTTGCCTTCTCCATCACTTCACCGTCTATTTTATCTTCCTCCTACCACACCTCTTTCTTTGCTCTTCGTATTTCTTTGTCCCTTCTACATCCTCCTCCTCCCAACAATCCTCTTTCTCTCACAAACATCTCTTCCTCTTCCTTCATCTTCCCATCCTCTTGTACATTACCTGTGCTTGCCTTCCCCAACTCCTCCTCCTCCCTTTTTTCATCGTCAATAACCCCCCTCCCTCCCCTACTATTCCTCCTCTCCTCCTTCTACCCCAGTCCTGGCCCTCCTCTCACTCCCTTCTTTTGCCGCCCTCTACTACTCTTCCCCCACCCATCCCCTTTCTTCCCCATTACTCTTCCTCCTCCCCATCCTGGTCCTCCTCTCACCCACTTATTTTGCCTCCCTCTACTACCCCCCCCCCCCCCCTACTCTTCCTCCTCCCCATATTCTACCCTACTCCTGGTCCTCCTCTCCCCTCATTCTTTCGCCTCCCTTTCCTACTCTCGCCCTACCCTCTCACCCTTACTCTTCCTCCTCCCCTCTTACCCCCTTCTTTCCCCTCCCTCTACTTCTCTCCCACCCTCGTCCCTTAATCATCATTCTTATTCTCTGTTGACTGACTGTGAAGGAGGAGGAGGAGGTCTAAAAGATCCCTGGAGGAATAGTTTGATGGGACAGTACAATGTATTAAGGGGATTTTTTTTTCTGGCTCCCCATCTCCATGTTTAGCCCGATTAGTTTTCAGATTTTAAGATTTAAGACGTTCGGCCAATTAGTTAGGCATATATGATTTTTCGTCCCATTTATTTTGTCAATATAAAGACCTTTCGTGCCATTTAAGTGTCGATTTTTTTCTGAAGAGCAATAGCAAGCCTGTAGTTTAGGGACATTCGTCTACCGAAAAATGTACACATTTATCTTGAAAGGGGTTCTTGAGGGGTGTTTTTAAAAGTTTCATTGAGCTCTAGGGAGGAAACTAAAAAAATAAATAAATATATAAATACATGAACAAATAAATACGCCCATCTCCCGTTAAGGGGGGGAGATGGGGATCACCAAGTCGACTGCATTCAATAATGATTGTAGTAAGTCGCACCTCAATTATTTTGTTCTTTCAAAACAAACATGCTAGCGCTTATGTATTATTGTATATATCTATGTGTCTAGTTATATCCATCTATTTGTCTGTCTTTTATTGTATATTCACTCTCTCTCTCTCTCTCTCTCTCTCTCTCTTTACAAATATGCTAGCACTTCTGTATTATTGTATTGATACCAGTTTCTATTTGTTTCTTTTCAACTGATTATAAATTGAATCTCTTTGCAGCTAATTCCTCGATATTTAGTGAGAAAATATGAAACTACAATATCTCTGTATCATTATTAAGACCAAGTGTATATAATTAACACCATATTTCGCTACAAAATCTATAAAATAACTGAAGATTTATGATGGGAACTTTGCAATTTACCGTCAGTTGAAAAGAAACAGACTATAGTTACATCCATCGATGTATGTCTCCGGTATTGTATATTCTCTCTCTCTCTCTGTCTCCCCTCTGCATTGTTTACCTTACCATTATACGTCCCTACGCCCGGCTACCGCGTTGTTTACCACCATTATGTTCCTCTTTTAGTTTCCTCAACACCCCCACCACCCACCACACCTCCCTCCCGCCCGATTGGCACACCCATCCTGGAAGCATTATTTAAACTCGCACCTCTTCTCTCTACTTGTTTATTATTCTATATAACTATCTATCTATCTATCTATCTGTATGTCTATCTACTCTGTCTGTCCTATCTCCAATTATCTTCCTATAATTCATTAACGACCTTCTCAACTGCACCTCCAGCTCCATTCACTCATATGCTGACGATTCTACATTACACCTCTACATTACGCCTTCGGATGTCAAAAGCTCAGTTCCCCAAGGAACAGTGCTAGCGCCCCTTCTTTTCCTCATTCTAATTTACGACATAGATGCCAACACAAGAAACAGTATAGTGTCTTCTTTTGCCCATGACACAAAACTAAGCAAGATAGTAAACACACAAGAAGACCCGGGCCGGTTGCAAGAAGACATAAATGTAGTGCTTCAGTGGACCAGGGAAAACAACATGCAATTCAATGAAGAGAAATTTCAATTAATAAGATACAGAGATAATAATGTCGTTAAAGAGAATACGAACTACGTAACGAATCTAACCACATAATAGAAAGGAAAGACAGTGTGACAGACCTTGGGGTGTTCTGAAAATATGGGTTTCAATGAACATAACCAGGTCAAAGTTGCGGCTGCGAAACGTCTAACGGGTTGGATTCTGCGTACATTTAGAAGACGCGGTGAATTACCTATGATAACGCTCTTCAAATCTCTAGTACTACCGTGGCTTGAATACTGTAGCGTATTAATATCCCCATACAAAGCATGTGAAATAAATGACTTAGAGAGTGTACAAAGGAATTTCACTTCACCTATAAGTTCGGTAAAACAGCTACACTATTGGGAGCGTTTAAAAATACTGAAACTGTACTCGTTGGAGCGGAGAAGAGAACGTTACCTAATATTATACACGTGGAAAATCGCAGAGGGTTTAGTGCCAAACATACATACCCCGATAGCCATGAAATTCAGTGATAGGAGAGGCTGGGAATGCGATATTCCCCGGATGAATAACAGGGGTGCTATGGGCTCTGTGCGAGAAGGCTGGTTATCACAAAGAGGCCCGCGTCTCTTCAACAAACTCCCGCGGCGAGTAAGAGACATGAGGGGCGTCTCGTTAGACAACTTTAAGAGAGCCCTCGATGTCGAACTGCAAAAAGTGCCAGACGAGCCCATCTTCGCAGGGGAGCGTGCTGCCCCTTCGAACAGTCTGCTGCACCAAACCACCACCCAGAACGAGGAGCGGCGCGCTCCCTCCTCGGTGCCACTAACAGTGGCGGACTCAACACAAGTACGTAACACTATTCAATTAGCGTTCCACAAAATTATTCACAGCAGGAACTCCAAAACTCACGTAAGGAGGCCATAAAACACCTATCTTCTGATCTCTCTACTATCTCTAATTGGGGCAGAGAATACCTTGTTACTTTCAATGCTTCCAAAACTAAATTTCTCCATCTGTTTACTCATCGCCCCCTTCCAGAAAACTATGACCTACTCTTCAACACCATACAAATTAATCCTTCATTATCTCTTAGTATTCTTGGTGTCTCTTTTTCTACTGATCTCTCTTGGAAATGTCAGATTACCACTCTAGCTAAAACAGCTTCCCAGAAGCTAGGTATACTCAACCACCTCCAGGGGTTCTTTACCCCTGCGCAGCTTCTTGCTCTGTACAGGGGCACAATGTGTCTATATATTTAGTATTGTTCACACGTGTGGGGAGGATCCTCTCACACAGCACTTTTAGACAAAGTAGAATAGAAAGCCTTCCATCTCATTAACTCACGCCCAATTCTCTGCAGTGTCTCTCTCTTTGCCGCAATGTTGCATCTCTTTTACTATTCTACCGCTATTATAATAATCAGTGTTCCTCAGAGCTCTCTCAGTGCATAATGTTTCTCTTTTAGGTCCTTCCCATCCTACCGCTCCAGTAATAGAGTAGCGGTCCGGCCCAGGAAAATTAGGTCAACCCCAACCGGAGGTAGAACCAGCTAAAACTGGTATCGTCTTATTCCTCTGAATGTCTAGTTTTCAGAAAACAATGTTGTATTTCCAGCAATTGTGTACAACATGCGAAATTAACCCCTTCATTACGGGCATCCATGAAAAATTGCCATTTTCAATGATCGCCACATTATTCAAACGAGGCAAGTTAAATTCAACCAAAGCTCTTTATATTTATTTAATAGGTGTAATAGACACTAGACAACACATTCAATGGGGTGTAGAGCTAATCTAAGGGTTGGAGGGTAACAAAATATAAAATCAAAACAGAAAAATTTGTGACTTTTGGTAGCTTTGGACGAATTGTCCCAAATCCTACCCCTAAAATATATTGCATCAGTGTCAGTCCAACTTCTAATCCTTTTCCTGCATACCCCAGTGATGTAGAACTGGCATTAACCCTTTCACGCATATGACGCGATTTTGAGGCTATTGGGGATATGTTAAAGCCTTTGTTACCATTAGGGGTATTTAGAAACCTTTAGTTTAGTTACTTCAACCTCTGCAGTTGTCTTTGAGTTAGCTGTGGGCAGAAAACTAATGTTGGAGAGGTAATTATAAGAGTGAGAGAACTCTATTTCTTATTGCTAATCTGGCAACCTCTGTGTCATAAATGCATGAAAGGGTTAAGAGAGGCAAAATTAATGCAGTGTGGCAGGTTACCTCTGGTTTATGATAGTGCCCCAAATTGGTACCTGTGTTTATGTGTCAATCTAAATTTCATCCTGTCCTGCTGGTGTGCTATTTTGATTTTGACACTCTGTGCATGAACAGGCATCAATACAATCAAGTCCAGCAAGCTGACAAGGACACTTCCTTCCATTGGAACAGTCCTTATCTTTGCAGTACAAGTGAGTGAGGTCTCGCACCTAGACTGGAGCCGGTGGCTTTGAAAACATGGTCGGTGTGATGCCTCCATCATCACAAGCACTCCAGCCATGACCAACTGGTTGAGTTTCTTCCTGGTTTGCAATGTGACTATAACTCCAGATCCGAGTCTGGTACTTAGCACGTAGGACATGCTGTTTGAACGCATCTTCTGTGGGCGGAAGCATTGCCGCTGTTTTGTCAGTCGTTGATGCCATAAGGTAGCGCATCTCATCTAGACTTTGAATATCTTTTCTTTTCTTTCCATACAGCAACAATGCAAACACCTGTGCAATGTTACCATCATTCTCAAGAAAGGTTGTCAAATCTGCGAACTGTCAATGTTTTGGAAAAGTGTGGAGTATGATGTCTTCTTGCATATCCTGTTCATTGAACACATCGTATCACATCCTGTCAAGGCGTGAGCAGCAGGGAGAATATCGCAAACTGTCGAATCAAGTTGGTCCACAATTTCATGAACTGGGATTTACCGCTCCTTACCAGAATGTCCAGCAAACATGAATACTTGGTCAGTTAGCTGTCCTCTGCTTTGGTAGTACACGAGAAGGACCAGGACATCAGTTGCATCACAGCGGATAATTAGGCGACCATTTCCCTGGGAGAGACTGCATGCATGGAGAATCATCCAAGTGTCTGCTTCCTCTTGGCTGGAGTAGAGGCTCTCCAAGGACGTCACTCCTGTTGAGGTCACAGCCTTCACAAGTTTACCATGAGTAAATCCCCCTGCCAGAATGATACATTTATCATGTGGGATGTACTCCCCGGCATAATGTATTCACTAATGTAATTGGCAGGACATGCCTTGTTACTAGCTACTCTCAGAAACCTGCAATAGTTTGGGACCTGTCTGTTTTCCTGGATTTGGTATATTGGTAATTCTGAAATAGAGGTACCCCTGCATTGCCTCTCTGCTGTTTTGATGGATGATGGATGATCATAGCAGTCGAAGACAATGGTGACAGAGCTCAAATCCAGAGAATGATTCGTCAGCAAACGTACTGTTCGTTTTGCTCAACATCTGCCAAATCTTTGAATGTACAGAAGCGGTTTTCATTTAGTGATTGGATCATGGCCATTCCATCGATCATATAGGCGGATGATGTTGAATCTGGAATCTGTGGGAGGGATGTTAGAATCTCTGAACAAGTGGACTCCAGTTTCTGAGAGAGGCCAGCTTTGTTGGTCTTCCTTATCTTTCCATTGTCGTGGAAGAGGGCTGGTGGCATGGTTGCGAGTTCATGGCTAATGACATACTTCAAGTCAATATCACGACTCAGAGCCACTCCCAACAGCCGCCGAAACAGTACCTCTGTGTCAATGATAAATTTCCTATCTTTGTCATTAGGTAGTGCCATCTTCATGTCCAGAAAGGCCATCACTGTTGTTTTCTTCATTTGATCCCAGAACTTTTTTGTGAGGTCCTCTCCGAGTCTTTTGATAATGAATTCCTTGGTAATATCTTTCCCCCTATGTGGGATCCCCTTTAATGAGTTCTCAATTTCCAGACTTGCTACTTGGCCTGTGGTGATGTTGATTAGTTGTTGTGAAGCCTCATCAAGGTTGAAGGGATCCTGGCACTGAGTGGAAAGGTACTCTTTAATTTTCTGGACATCTTTTCTGTCCCTCGGTAAACAGCTCTCTCCAAGCTCTTCATGAAGCATTTCCTTTTTCCTAGTTGAGTTGCAGAGTTCCTTGAATGCCTCTGTGTATTCCCTTAATCCTTCTCAGCAGGGCACATTTACGAAGGGTGAATCCAATGACACCCCCCTGGCTCTTGGCCTAACAATTAATGATTTGCTCAAGAGCTTGACCTGTTGGGACTGAGTTGAAGGGACGATTTTGTGACCTGCGAACAACAAATCCACCCTCCATCATGTGCTGATACATGACTGGATGTTTCTGTTCCAGTTCTTTAATTTATGCAATGTACACTGGCGTGTACCTGGCATAGTTTTGACGCCCGGCTAATACAAAATAAGGCACAGTTTCCATGACCACTTGGATGTGCATCAGAAAATTTGCCTCTCTATCTGCCCGTAGCAATCGCAGTAATATGTCTCCAGATTCTAGGAAGCTATCCCAGTAGGCGAAAGTGAATGAACGTTCATTCACCTGATTCCGAAATAGGGCTACTGTTTAAAGTACATTCTGCGGAATGGCATCTTCCAAATCCTGGCAGAGGACTTGGCATCCTTTGCCGTGAATGAATTCTCAAGGACTTCTATCTTCTGCTTGATTTCATCGGTCAGCCATGGCAGACAGTTTTTGCAGGCAAATGCCTCTACTGATGTGAGGAACATGTTTGTCAGAGTCTCATAAGCCGTACACCACGAATTCCGCAGGCATTTTGTTTTCCTTGGAGCATTTGGTTGGCTGTGGCTGAGGAATACACGTCTGATGAGGTTAGGATATTCTGAAGGCCACCATCTCCATACAACTTTCCAATGCTTGCCATGAGAATAATGGGAATGTTGCACAAGTGTTTGCATTGTTGTTGTATGGAAAGAAAGGAAAAGATATTCAAACTCTAGATGAGATGCGCTACCTTACGGCAACAACAACTGACAAAACAGCGTCAATGCTTCCGCCCACAGAAGATACGTTCAAACAGCATGTCCTACGTGCTAAGTACCAGACTCAGATCTGGAGTAATAGTCACATTGCAAACCAGGAAGAAACTCAACCAGTTGGTCATGGCTGGAGTGCTTGTGATGATGGAGGCATCACACCGACCATGTTCTCAAAGCCACCAGCTCCAGTCTAGGTGCGAGACCTCACTCACTTGTACTTCAAAGATAAGGAATGTTCCAATGGAAGGAAGTGTCCTTGTCAGCTTGCTGGACTTGATTGTATTGATGCCTGTTCATGCACAGAGTGTCAAAATCAAAATAGCATACCAGCAGGACAGGATGAAATTTAGATTGACACATAAACACAGGTACCAATTTGGGGCACTATCACAAACCAGAGGTAACCTGCCACACTGCATTAATGTTGCCTCTCTTACCCCTTTCACGCATTTATGACGCAAAGGTTGCCAGATTAGCAATAAGAAATAGAGTTCTCTCACTCTTATAATTACCTCTCCAAAATTAGTGTTCTGCCCACAGCTAACTCAAAGACAACTGCAGAGGTTGAAGTAACTAAACTAAAGGTTTCTAAATACCCCTGATGGTAACAAAAGTTTTAAAGTATCCCCATAGCCTCAAAATCGCGTCATATGCGTGGAAGGGTTAATGCCAGTTCTACATCACTTGGACTGACAAGTTGGACTGACACTGATGCAATATATTTTAGGGGTAGGATTTGGGACAATTTGTCCAAAGCTACCAAAAGTCACAAATTTGTCTGTGTTGATTATATATTTTGTTACCCTCCAACCCTTAGATTAGCTCTACACCCCATTGAATGTGTTGTCTAGTGTCTATTACACCTATTGAATAAAAATAAAGAGCTTTTGTTGGATTTAACTTGCCTCATTTGAATGAATGTGACGATAATAGAAAATGGCAATTTTTCATGGATGCCTCTAATGAAGGGGCTAATTTGGCATGTTTTACACAATTGCTAGAACTACAACATAATTTTCTGAAAAGTAGACATCCAAAGGAATATAATGATACCAGTTATTGCTGGTTCTACCTCCGATTGGGGTATCTCCTAAAATAGAGGGTTTTTTTCAGTCTAGGCCGCTACCCTATAATGTAGTTCTAACATGTATTAAGTCAAGTAATTTTGTCTCCTCTTTGAATCTTAAAAGGCTCACTTAAAAACAGGAAATGAGGTAAAATCTCTCCTCTAACTCTCTCTTCCTACACCTACCTCTCTCTTCCTACACCTACCTCTCTCTTCCTACACCTACCTCTCTCTTCCTACATCTACCTCTCTCTTCCTACATCTATCTCTCTCTTCCTACATCTACCTCTCTCTTCCTACATGTACCTCTCTTCCTACACCTACCTCTCTCTTCCTACATCTACCTCTCTCTTCCTACATCTTCCTCTCTCTTCCTACATCTACCTCTCTTCCTACACCTACCTCTCTCTTCCTACATCTACCTCTCTCCTCCTACATCTACCTCTCTCTTCCTACATCTACCTCTCTCTTCCTACACCTACCTCTCTCTTCCTACATCTACCTCTCTCTTCCTACACCTACCTCTCTCTTTCTACATCTACCTCTCTCTTCCTACATCTACCTATCTCTTCCTACATCTACCTCTCTCTTCCTACATCTACCTCTCTCTTCCTACACCTACCTCTCTCTTCCTACATCTACCTCTCTCTTCCTACATCTACCTCTCTCTTCCTACATCTACCTCTCTCTTCCTAGATCTACCTCTCTCTTCCTACATCTACCTCTCTCTTCCTACATCTACCTCTCTCTTCCTACACCTACCTCTCTCTTCCTACACCTACCTCGCTCTTCCTACACCTACCTCTCTCTTCCTACATCTACCTCTCTCTTCCTACATCTACCTCTCTCTTCCTACATCTACCTCTCTCTTCCTACACCTACCTCTCTCTTCCTACATCTACCTCTCTCTTCCTACACCTACCTCTCTCGTCCTACATCTACCTCTCTCTTCCTTCATCTACCTCTCTCTTCCTACATCTACCTCTCTCTTCCTACACCTACCTCTCTCTTCCTAAACCTACCTCTCTCTTCCTACATCTACCTCTCTCTTCCTACATCTACCTCTCTCTTCCTACATCTACCTCTCTCTTCCTACATCTACCTGTCTCTTCCTACATCTACCTCTCTCTTCCTACATCTACCTCTCTCTTCCTACACCTACCTCTCTCTTCCTACACCTACCTCTCTCTTCCTACACCTACCTCTCTCTTCCTACATCTACCTCTCTCTTCCTACATCTACCTCTATCTTCCTACATCTACCTCTCTCTTCCTACATCTACCTCTCTCTTCCTACATCTACCTCTCTCTTCCTACACCTACCTCTCTCTTCCTACATCTACCTCTCTCTTCCTACATCTACCTCTCTCTTCCTACATATACCTCTCTCTTCCTACATCTACCTCTCTCTTCCTACATCTACCTCTCTCTTCCTACATCTACCTCTCTCTTCCTACACCTACCTCTCTCTTCCTACATCTACCTCTCTCTTCCTACATCTACCTCTCTCTACCTACATCTACCTCTCTCTACCTACATCTACCTCTCTTCCTACATCTACCTCTCTCTTCCTACATCTACCTCTCTCTTCCTACATCTACCTCTCTCTTCCTACACCTACCTCTCTCTTCCTACATCTACCTCTCTCTTCCTACACCTACCTCTCTCTCCTACATCTACCTCTCTCTTCCTACATCTACCTCTCTCTTCCTACATCTACCTCTCTCTTCCTACATCTACCTCTCTCTTCCTACATCTACCTCTATCTTCCTACACCTACCTCTATCTTCCTACACCTACCTCTCTCTTCCTACATCTACCTCTCTCTTCCTACATCTACCTCTCTTTTCCTACATCTACCTCTCTCTTCCTACATCTACCTCTCTCTTCCTACATCTACTCTCTCTTCCTACATCTACCTCTCTCTTCCTACACCTACCTCTATCTTCCTACACCTACCTCTCTCTTCCTACATCTACCTCTCTCTTCCTACATCTACCTCTCTTTTCCTACATCTACCTCTCTCTTCCTACATCTACCTCTCTCTTCCTACATCTACCTCTCTCTTCCTACATCTACCTCTCTCTTCCTACACCTACCTCTCTCTTCCTACATCTACCTCTCTCTTCCTACACCTACCTCTCTCGTCCTACATCTACCTCTCTCTTCCTTCATCTACCTCTCTCTTCCTACATCTACCTCTCTCTTCCTACACCTACCTCTCTCTTCCTAAACCTACCTCTCTCTTCCTACATCTACCTCTCTCTTCCTACATCTACCTCTCTCTTCCTACATCTACCTCTCTCTTCCTACATCTACCTGTCTCTTCCTACATCTACCTCTCTCTTCCTACATCTACCTCTCTCTTCCTACACCTACCTCTCTCTTCCTACATCTACCTCTCTCTTCCTACACCTACCTCTCTCTTCCTACATCTACCTCTCTCTTCCTACATCTACCTCTCTCTTCCTACATCTACCTCTCTCTTCCTACATCTACCTCTCTCTTCCTACATCTACCTCTATCTTCCTACACCTACCTCTATCTTCCTACACCTACCTCTCTCTTCCTACATCTACCTCTCTCTTCCTACATCTACCTCTCTTTTCCTACATCTACCTCTCTCTTCCTACATCTACCTCTCTCTTCCTACATCTACTCTCTCTTCCTACATCTACCTCTCTCTTCCTACACCTACCTCTCTCTTCCTACATCTACCTCTCTCTTCCTACATCTACCTCTCTTCCTACATCTACCTCTCTCTTCCTACACCTACCTCTCTCTTCCTACATCTACCTCTCTCTTCCTACATCTACCTCTCTCTACCTACATCTACCTCTCTCTACCTACATCTACCTCTCTTCCTACATCTACCTCTCTCTTCCTACATCTACCTCTCTCTTCCTACATCTACCTCTCTCTTCCTACACCTACCTCTCTCTTCCTACATCTACCTCTCTCTTCCTACACCTACCTCTCTCTTCCTACATCTACCTCTCTCTTCCTACATCTACCTCTCTCTTCCTACATCTACCTCTCTCTTCCTACATCTACCTCTATCTTCCTACACCTACCTCTATCTTCCTACACCTACCTACATCTACCTCTCTCTTCCTACATCTACCTCTCTCTTCCTACATCTACCTCTCTCTTCCTACATCTACTCTCTCTTCCTACATCTACCTCTCTCTTCCTACACCTACCTCTCTCTTCCTACATCTACCTCTCTCTTCCTACATCTACATCTACCTCTCTCTTCCTACATCTACCTCTCTCTTCCTACATCTACCTCTCTCTTCCTACATCTACCTCTCTCTTCCTACATCTACCTCTCTCTTCCTACATCTACCTCTCTCTTCCTACATCTACCTCTCTCTTCCTACATCTACCTCTCTTTGTTCACCCTAGTCTTTGGCCCTACATCTACTTATTTTCCTACTGCCTTCTTCTTATGCGTTCTTCCTACATACGGTCCACACTATTTCTCCTTTTTTTCTCTCCTTCCAATTGTATCCCTATTCTTGCATACAGGGTTTTCCTTCCTCTTGTTTAATCCCCCCCCCCCCCTCCCCACTCTTTCTCTCTCTCTCTTCGTTCTTCACCTCTCTGTCCCCCTTCCTACTCTTTACTTGCATCTCTCTATTAACCACTTCGCTAGGATCGTAATGTCTGTGGGGTCAGTGCTCTTGTGTAAATCTCTTCCCTCCTCCTCCCACTTGTCTCTTCTCCTGCTTTCTTCTTGCATTTCTTTCTTATTTCCTCTATTTATGTCTCTGTAACAAATTGTTTTCTCTTCTTGTATATCTCTCTATATTTTTCCTTTTTTCTCACCGTCTCTCTTCCTCCTCCCTTTCCTAATCATTATTGACTCGTTTTCTTTGTCTATTTGATCCTGTTTTGTGTGTGTGTGTGTGTGTGTGTATGTGTGTGTGTGAGTGTGTTACGTTACGAGCGGGGTTCGAACCTATAACATAAAGAAACATTCCACTAAAAACCACAAAACGAGGACTTATTATTTAGCCTCACAAAATGCGGAAAATATGACTATCAGTTTCAGTCAAGAAGTGGCATGTTAAACTTCCACAAAACTAGCAACTCTCTTTGTAGTCACTAAAACCTTGGTAGGTGAAAAGATGTGGCAAGTTCATAAAATATCAGTTGATATAAAATGGCTGTTTTAGCCCAAAAACCCCAAAGTTATTCCTTTCTTATCACTCGTTCAGAATTAGTTATCATTAGTTACTTTGACTTAGATTTATCCCAACAATCAAAAGAATAATATATTAGCATATAAAGGTAAAATGTAAAGATTATGTAAAATATAATTATAATTTATTTACATGATTAATTATACACAAAAGTTACTTCTAGTGAAAATATCAAAGTGAGAAACATTGAAGTGAAATAATAATGAAACTCTTAATAAAAATAATACATAGTTATATAAATACCCTCCAAGAGAGTAAGTGAAAGCAATCAATAAACATAGAAAAAACCCTAGGCGATACTTATTCAATTCATGGTGATTCTTTTACAGACAAACTCAGGGCAGGGTAGCTTATGATGATGGTGGAGATTACACTACCTGCCGTTACGTTAGGAGCGGCTTATATACCCTTAGCGCACTTGGCTCTGATACCAACTTCTCGAACTGTATTAATCTCAACTCATTATATACTTGCTGAATTAAAGTATTACTTTTACCAAGAACTCTATGATATATCTTGTAAACAATACTTATGATTAGAAAAGCCAAATACATTATTACCTAGTTATAATCAATATCATTCGTACGTCAGGCAACGAAGAAGAGCAAGGGAGTTGGAGGAATGGGGGGGAGAATGATTAGGGGTACGAATGTAGAGGGATAGGGGGGAGAATGGAATGTGGACGAAAACGGGGAGTGATGAGAGAACTGCCTGCAATACCACCACACTCTGACTCGTACACTCTTGAACAAAAATATCTTCCTCTATATGAAACTAAGCTGTCTACAGGTCGAATTAATTATACCGGGCTCATAACATTGCATACGATGTTCAATCATAAATAATTAAAGATCGTACCCACCATAACAAGCACAATACCTCAATTACAACCAGTGACACTTGAATGAAATAGAAATCCTTAACAGTGTGCTGCCTCATCTCTTAATCAGTCCTCCCCATCCCTGAATTGAATTTCTATTAATCTTTTTCTTGTTCTCCCATTCTCCAGCTTCCTCATCTGATTATTTGTTCTGTTTCGTTCACTATTTCATATACAGTGTATATATATATATATATAATTGGGGAGGTGTGACGGAGTGGTCTTGCCACTGGACTGGTAATCCAATGGACCCGGGTTCGAATCCCTATATGTCAATGGGAAGCTATTAGAGGGATGAAATTTGTGCTGTACCTAGTATCAGTGCATTACCACAGCACACCGTAATGCCAAAAAAATACCATCATTGTTCCTTGATTAAATAGCATTGTATGAATATTCCCATATTCAAAAATATGCTACAGGGTGGAAATGCCTAGTGAGTTAATTGCTCAATACGTGGCGTTCTGAGAGTGAGGGTTCGAGCCTGGGGGATGAGACGGTGAAGCGCAGAGGCGAAGCAGCTTCAGAGATGGAGTTGCTTCGAGCCGTAAAGCTTCGCATGTCTCGCTCCCTAGATTGGAGCAAGACCTCACGGGCCTCACCGTGTTCAGCGGTTGAGTGTAAAGACTATCAGCCTATGCCCAAGAGGGAGTAGTTGGAATAAAAAAAACAAAAACAATGTATATATACCATATCTGTCGCACGTTATTCAGTCCAACATGCTGTGTTTGTTTATAAACTATTTTTGTTCTATTCCCCTTCTTTAGTAACAATATCTAAATGGCAAGTTAGGTGTTCCAAAGTTGTCATATCACTACTCGCACACCCTACAGCAGTGGATCAAATCTTGGTGTATCAATAGGGCGATAGTATTGGTATTAACCCCTTCTGTACCGGCGACATTTGTTTTATTTTCGTTGAGCGAAAAAACGTTGTTTTCGTTTTGGGCAGCTTAAGAATGAATTGTGGTAGTTAAAAGGGGCAATTTAGATAGTTCAAAGCTGGAGGCAATTTTTAAACTAAATAAAATCGCCTATTAGTAGCCAGTATAAAATGAAAAGGACGGAGCTGGTACTGACCGGGTTAAAGCGGCATAGTACTGTACTGTGCCGCTACGACCGGAATTATACCTTTGTTGTTATAGTCTATTCGCTGTAAGTAGGTGAGAAATAATTACCTCTATCTTCTGTAACTCAAATTTACTGTAATTGTTCACATCTATTCCTTGACTGACTCTTCCCAAATGGTAGAAATATTAGCTCTATTACTCTAGTGATTTTTTTAGTTACAGAGGTTAGAGGTCATGATTTCTCGCCTACTTACAGCGAATAGACTATAGCAGCTCACAGGTTCAGTGGTTAGTGTATTTGTAGACTTGGCAGGAGTAAGAGACTACGGAGGAAATGTCTTAAGGGCGGATGGTTGTTTTACAGCGAATAGACTATAGCAGCTCACAGGTTCAGTGGTTAGTGTATTTATAGACTTGGCAGGAGTAAGAGACTACGGAGGAAATGTCTTAAGGGCGGATGGTTGTTTTACAGCGAATAGACTATAGCAGCTCACAGGTTCAGTGGTTAGTGTATTTGTAGACTTGGCAGGAGTAAGAGACTACGGAGGAAATGTCTTAAGGGCGGATGGTTGTTTTACAGCGAATAGACTATAGCAGCTCACAGGTTCAGTGGTTAGTGTATTTATAGACTTGGCAGGAGTAAGAGACTACGGAGGAAATGTCTTAAGGGCGGATGGTTGTTTTACAGCGAATAGACTATAGCAGCTCACAGGTTCAGTGGTTAGTGTATTTGTAGACTTGGCAGGAGTAAGAGACTACGGAGGAAATGTCTTAAGGGCGGATGGTTGTTTTACAGCGAATAGACTATAGCAGCTCACAGGTTCAGTGGTTAGTGTATTTATAGACTTGGCAGGAGTAAGAGACTACGGAGGAAATGTCTTAAGGGCGGATGGTTGTTTTACAGCGAATAGACTATAGCAGCTCACAGGTTCAGTGGTTAGTGTATTTGTAGACTTGGCAGGAGTAAGAGACTACGGAGGAAATGTCTTAAGGGCGGATGGTTGTTTTACAGCGAATAGACTATAGCAGCTCACAGGTTCAGTGGTTAGTGTATTTATAGACTTGGCAGGAGTAAGAGACTACGGAGGAAATGTCTTAAGGGCGGATGGTTGTTTTACAGCGAATAGACTATAGCAGCTCACAGGTTCAGTGGTTAGTGTATTTGTAGACTTGGCAGGAGTAAGAGACTACGGAGGAAATGTCTTAAGGGCGGATGGTTGTTTTACAGCGAATAGACTATAGCAGCTCACAGGTTCAGTGGTTAGTGTATTTATAGACTTGGCAGGAGTAAGAGACTACGGAGGAAATGTCTTAAGGGCGGATGGTTGTTTTACAGCGAATAGACTATAGCAGCTCACAGGTTCAGTGGTTAGTGTATTTATAGACTTGGCAGGAGTAAGAGACTACGGAGGAAATGTCTACTGGCGATCTGAAAGTAGATTATGGGAAGATAAATGCTTAAGAAATGTTGAGTTAAGAATAGTTTAAAAAACATTAGAGATGCAAGAAATTAGAGCAATTGGACGATAATTGGAGGGTTGAGAGCGGTCACACTTCTTTGGGACAGGTTGAAAAAGAGCAAACTTCCAGCAAGAAGGAAAAACTTTAAAGGAATGAAAAAGACGAAAGAGTTTGCCTAGGCAAGGAGTCAGCACGGAAGAACAGTTTTAGAGTATAACAGGAGGTGCAACACTATTCGGTCCATACGCCTTTATAGTTTTAAGCCCAGAGAGGCAGAAAGTACATCCCTAGAAGAGATCATAATATTAGACATAAGTAAGTGAGAGGGGTGGAGAGGGAGGAATAGTACCGGAATCATCCAAGGTGGAGTTTTTAGCGAAAGTTTGAGCGAAGAGTTCTGCTCTGTCAGAGGAAGAGGTGACGGTAGTGCCATCAGAGTAGAAAAGAGGAGGGAAAGACGAGGAAGTAAAATTGTTGGAGAGGTTCTTGGCTAGATGCCAGAAAGCTGGAAAGTTCAGATTTGTTGTTATTGATGAAAGAGTGTTTGGCTAGTCGAAGAACAGATTTGGCTTGATTCTGGGCAGAAACATAAAAAGCACGAGAGTTTGAAGGCGACAGTACCGTTTGCATGTTTCGTCCTCATTGTGGACAGCAATAGAACAAGCGGGAGTAAACCAAGATTTGTTTGCATTAGACTGAGAGAAAGAAGATGGAATTTACTCCTCCATGCCCGAGAGGATTACCTCGGTTATGCGCTCGGCACACTCCGAGGGGCCCCGGCCACGGAAGTAAAGAAATATTGCCGTAGAGCTTCCCAGCCGGCAGCGCCAAAGTGCCACAAGCGCCGCCGGCTGATAGGGTCAGAAGGCCGTACTGGAGAGAGAGAACAGGTAACAGAGATAAGGTTATGATCGGAGGAGCCCAACGGAGAGAGAAGATTTACAGTATAAGCAGAAGGAGTAAAGGTTAGGTTATATATATATATATATATATATACCCATCTAGGGGAGACATCCTTAAATAAATCCATACTGCTTACCTAAGGGTGATGCAGGTTGGTGGATGAACTAGCCGCCTACCACTGTAGAAAATGTGCTAAAATTACATAGACGGCCTCGGAGTCGGATGGTCCCTAAGTTGAGTGTTCAGTCTTGTAAGTCCTTCATAAACTGGCACGGATTGTCTTCATGGGGAATAGGTCCACTTGGGGCGTTTTGTATATGGCCACCCTCAATGGGAGTTAGGCGTCGGGCAATAGATAGATAGATAAAAATAGTAAATTAGTGAACCAAACAGAGCAAGTAATCAGATGCGGGAAACGCTGGAGAATGGGAGAACAGGAAAAGCTTCAAACACAGAAAATGAAATCCAGGGAAGGGGAGGACTGATTAAGAGATGAGGTGTGAATGAAAGACGACCGACATATGGGATTTGGTAATAATGAAAAGGGAAATTAAAAAGGAGGAGAGAGAGAGAGAGAGAGAGAGAGAGAGAGAGAGAGAGAGAGAGAGAGAGAGAGAGAGAGAGAGAGAGAGAGAGAGAAAATGAGAGTGAGCGAGCGAGGGGGGAGGGTGGAAGTGACATAAGAAGAAACAATATATTCTATACGTAGTCAAAGACAGATGTACAGTATAATGCCAAAAGTAATCAAACTTTTCTATAATGACAACATTAAATCACAGGTGCACACCTAGATTGTCTAAAAGTGTTGATACGATATTGATATAATTCATGACAATCAAGGATGACATGCACTGATTGGCTATATATTCAAGTACAGTTTCTCATGAATATTCGGAGTCATCACCTATATAAAATTGTGGAAGTATATCTCTGGACACGAATATATACATATAATGCTCAACGAGACAGAGAAACGGGCGAGGGAACGCGAAAGTGGTCCCGGACCCTGAGAATAGGAACTTTAAACGTTGTTTCTGTTCGGGCTCTGTCTCGTGTCGGCCACCCCCAGCAATGGGGTACGCGTTTGAGTATACACATACATATAATAATAATCGTCTATAATAATCGTCTGGTTACTTATATAGCGCCCGTATCTCCTCCTTCGAGGATTCTCAAGCGCTTGACACATCTTTAATCAACCAGAGACCATTACCCATCTCCCTTGCTCATGAGGAGACGGTAACCGCCGGCTATATCTCAGAAAAACTTTTCAATCTGAGCGGGGAATGAACGCGAGACCTGTAAGATGGGAATCAGACACGCTATCAACTGAGCCAGCCTGACGGCTATATACATACATATATACATTTTAGCTCGAAAATCCCTTGATTTTGGCCCTGTCACTCTTTCAACTCTGGGGGAGGCACTTCCTACAGGCAGTTTTGCATTTTGTCTCCCTCACTCACATAATTTTTTTTTTGTATATCAACTACATAACAATATTATAATTTATGAAAAACCAAGTTCTATCGAAAAACCAACCCAGATAGTTATATATATGCATAGGGAGATATATTGGTGGCCATGAATGTGTATGAGTGACTGTAACATACGTTCGTGGTAAACAAATTATGAACACTTTATTATGTTAACAATATATATACAGTGAGGGTTAACTAATGAGTCCAAGTAATTTAGTATTCTTGTATTTTGGCAGGTTACCATATTACCTCATATGTTTTCCATAATGCGGTCTCCAAATGTATTCGGAATGTTATGTAATCCTGAAAAAGAGAAAGGTTTTCAGTAGTACACACAGGATTATATTAAAATGGTTCTTGTATAGCAACATATACCAAAAATGTGTCTTACAAATATGACAAATCAGGAAAAAAACAAGGAAATATACAGTTTTAATAAGCCACTTGCAAGGATTGTTAAAGTACCACACACACATACACGCGCACATTTTCACGTGAGACTCTGAACCCCGAAGGCAGTGCCATGTGGGGGCACAGTTAGGGGGTAGTTACAGGTGGCAGGCGGGGTGGGCGTCTTTTCTTGGGATAGGTGTTAGCACACGGTGACACAGGTATTCCCTCTCCGTTTGTGAGACAAGTTCACACCCATTTTAGCAGGGGGCAGAGTGGGGGTGGGGGGTGGGGAGCATGGTTCAAGGGGGTAGGTAGGCAGATCAAAGAAGTACTGGTTAAGGGGTGCCCCGGCGGTATTTGCTAGTGTTATTTATTTCCTGCAGCGAGGGAGATTGTATTTGATTGGTATATACCCACGTTGGGGACAGTGCAGAGATGCAACCTGAGACAAGGAACAAATAAAACAGAAACAGGATGGAAACCCAACTAGGGAAGAGAATGAAAGCACACTTGAAACATGGAACATGGAAGCCATGCTGAAGGAAAAGTTGAAGGATTTAAAGGAGATGGAGGCGTGGAAGGTGGAAGTGGACTAGAAGCTGGGAGAGTGGAAGGAAGTGATGAGTGCCTCGCCACCAAGGACACTGCTGATGCTGAAGATACAGAGATGGATAAAACTCCCCCTCCATCTGCCCACCTCACCCCTATTCCACCATCCCCGGCCAAAGGGTTGGAGTTCTCGAAAAGCAGCTCTAGTCCTGACGCTATTCTTGATTTACAGTGTTCTGGCTTAATAATCCAGAAGGGTTTATAGCCTCTGAAGTTCCATTTAACCCTATCACGCACATATAACGCAGAGATTGCCAGATTAGCAATAAGAAATAGAGTTCTCTCACTCTTATAATTACCTCTCCAAAATTAGTTTTCTGCCCACAGCTAACTCAAAGACATCTGCAGAGGTTGAAGAAACAAAACTAAAGGTTTCTAAATACCCCTGATGGTAACAAAGGTTTTAAAGTGTCCCTAATAGGCTCAACATTGCGTCATATGTCGGAGAGGGTTATTGGAGCTGTGGTGGTCGAGTGGTGAGCACGCTCGCGTGTGAATCTGCAAGACCCGGGGTCGAATCCCCGCCACGGCGGACATTTAGTGGGTGTAGTAGTACGTCCTAGCATGTTTCACATGCTTGCACCCAGTCAGGGGACATCCTGACGGCGTATACAGACTAAACACACATAACAAAGCCACTCCAACACCTTCCTCGCTCTCCAACACCCCTTCTCCCCTCTCAACACTCTTCTCTGAGCTAGTGCCTGTATAGAATCGTAAGATTCAGAGTCTTAAAGATTCCAGGACGAGCTCAATAACGGCGGATCCCCAGAGTGGCCGTGGTGATTGCACCTAAACACATACAAAAGATACAAAAGAAAAGAACTAACTAACACCCGTCCCTACACCCATACACAAACGCACCCTTCTCTCCCACCTTCCTTCTCCACCTTCCTTCTCATCTCTCTATTTCCCTCTATAAGACCATTTCCGACTCGGCTGATTCCCTGGATTTAATTATCACCGCCCCCTTCTCTACCTGGACTTCCTGTCAGCCAATGGGAAGCCTGACACCAAACCTTCCTGGGTTTTCATTGGCTAGTCGACCCGGGGCAGGGCATGGAGGGCTGGCTTCAGAAGATCAATGTTTATAAAATAGATTGCGTTAAATGTTTTCGTTATATTCCTTTCTCTCTGAGGGATTTTTTCCGTTAATTCTGTTCAGTGTGTTTTTTGTTTTCCTTATTTTTGTTTCCTTTTCTCTGTGCTCGATTGTTCATTTCGTTTTTTGTTGTGCTATGGACCTTCTTTTCGTTTTCTGTTGTTATTGATATATTGCATGTGTGTGTGTGTGTGTGTGTGTGTGTGTGTGTGTGTGTGTGTGTGTGTGTGTGTGTGTGTGTGTGTGTGTGTGTGTGTGTGTGTGTGTGTGTGCATAAGAATGTGTGTCTTAGACATGAGTCAAATATGGCTTACGTCTGTGCATATGTTTAAGAGAGAGAGAGAGATAAAGAGAGGTGAACTACAGGTGTTGAGGGAGCAAAAAGGTGGTAGATTATGTAAAGTGGCACTGTAAGGAAAAAGCAGAGCTGTAAGTGGAAGATGGTCCTTTATATTATATATGAATATTATCACTTTTTTCTGCATTTTTGCTAGTTTATTTAGCATTTTATGATTTGTTAGTTTCCTCCCCAGACCTCTATCAAGCTTCAAAAATAATTCCCCAGACCCCCCTTCGAGATTATATTGTACATTTTTCGGTAGAAAAATGTTCCGGCCGAAGGCCTATTCCTCCTATAGTTACAGGCTTGCTATTGCTCGCCAAGAAAACATCGACACCTAAATGGCACAAAAAGTCCTAATATTAACAAAGCAATGGGGTGATAGGTCTTAAAATCACCAAAGTAATGGGGCGAACGTCTTAAAATTAGAAAACTAATGGGGCTACACATGAGGGAGAAGTGGTTCTAGAAAAACGACCCATCTCCCCTTAATGAAAAGACTATATCGAATGTCATACTACACTGCTAATATTGTGATTCGATGTAAATAAGTGTGAACATGTAATGATGTGAAGAGAGAGAGAGAGAGAGAGAGAGTGAGTGAGAGAGAGTGAGAGTGAGTTACAAGGAGTCACGAGGAATATTTATTATCCCAAAGATCTTGTGGTCATTCCGAGGAGATACTCGAATTGGAAAGGCGAATGTGTAATGCACTAAACTAATTGCAGAGTGCAATGCACTATCTACTCTCTACTTGAACTGCTCTACTAAAAAACTATATACAACTTTTGAGGGAAGTTTGCTCCAGATAAAGCAGATCTTTTAGGTAAAAATGGTTTCAGAAATTCTAGTGCTGAACTTTTAAAATACTAACTTCCAGCCCTGGTTGAATGTTGTAGTCCTTTTGAAGCTAAGCATGTTGCTATAATCCACATTGTAAACTCCGTCAAGTATTTTAAAAACGTCAATGAGTTCACGTCGTAGTCTGTGTGTTTCTAACCAACAGACGGAAAGAGATCAATAACTCTCAACTGGTCCTCATAGTTCAGTCTCCTTGTTCGATGGAATAAGGTTTGTAGCCTTACCTTGTACTATTTCCTGTATTTCTATATCTTTCTTGAGTGATAGAGACCAGTATTGAACAGCATATTCCTGGAGAGGCCATATCAGAGGGTTGTATAGTGTTAAGGCTTTTTCTTTATATCCATGTTTAAATTGCCTCTTAATATAGAGTTGCCCAATATTTTCGGAGCTTTCTTCTCTACTTCAATGCACTGCTTGGAAAACTTTAGGTCACAGCATAATTATCAGAACATCCAAATCCTCAAGTCAGTCACTTCCAGTCTCTTTCCCAGTAGCATGACTTGGGGTTTGCTTGGCCGATATGCATCACTTTGCACTTTTCCAAGTTTAGTGGTATCTACCATGTCTCAGACCATTCACCCAGTCTGTAAAGATCCATAGGTTGCTCAACCCATTTAGGGTCCTTCACATCCACTCCATGCTAAATGTGAACTGCAAACTAGATCACACTCAACAGACCAATATTGAAATTATTGACATAATTATACAGTATGATAAAAGCAGTGGGCCAAGGAAAAATCCCTGTGACATATAGTTACACAGATACTCAAACCACAATGACCTTGCAGTTCCTATTAGGTGGTCTGGCCTTAATACTACTAGATAGGAACAGTTTATAGTAGAAGAATCGGACAGCAAAGTAGAATGGGCCAGAAAATGGCAACAAGGAAAGTTTTGACAGAATATAGAAAGAAATTGGTCTGAAAAGAAATTTACATTTACATTGGCTACCTACTGAGAGAGAGAGAGAGAGAGAGAGAGAGAGAGAGAGAGAGAGAGAGAGAGAGAGAGAGAGAGAGAGAGAGAGAGGTGATTTACAGGCTGTGGGGGAGCAGAAAGGTGGCAGATTATGTAAAGTGGCGGTGGAAGGGAAAACCAGAGCTGTTAGTGGAAGATCTGCCACGAAAATGGTGCCAGCAAAAATGGAGAAATAAAAAAGATAATGTTCTTTTATATTCATGATAATGATGATGATGTTCGTATATACTGTGTTTCTGATGATAATGATGATGATGATGATGATGTTTGTTTATAATACTGATGATAATGATGATAATGAGGATGATGATGCCGTTCTGTGATATTGAGTACAAAGGAAAGCAAGCACAATTGGTCTACTGTTCCTCCCTATGCTGCTTGTTGAAGTGCACGAATCTAGTAAGGACAGATTGTAAAACAAAGCGAAGGATGAATGGGGCTATTAAATACCATAATGCTACCAAATTACAAACTACAAATCAGAGAAGTCATAAAGCGATTATAAAGAGTACAAGCTTATTCCATCGTCCAGGAGATTGTGCTTTAAGGTCCAATTGAGAGTTTTTGGACTCTTTTCGCTGGAAACGCGTAAACTACGAGGTTAACTAGTTAATGTCTTTAAAACAAACTTAATGGGTGTAACAATGTGGGATTATACCAAAATATTTATTAGAAGTATAATTACAACACACCGCCATGGGTGGAAGTTAAAGTAAAACTGAAGACATTCAACACTAATATGTGTTGATATTTCCTCATATATTATCAGTTCTACTTGGAAAATCTTATCTCAGATATTTATATAGCTTTTAAGTTGTGTAGTTCATGAAGAGTCTAGAGAATATTGTGCATATTCTGCAAAGAGTGTAGTGCACTATACAGGAATGAACCAACAGATCTTTAAGCTAACAACTATTTATTGTAACTCTCTCTCTCTCTCTCCTGGTAAGAGTGAGGAAGGTGAGAGTAAATTACCCACATTTTCTCTCCGCCTTCAAGGTGAACATTATTTGTTCCTCTCCACACACACGCAACTGCCCACCACAATATAACTCCTCCCTCCCTTCCTTCCTACCTGCCCCCTGTGATATACCCACACCTCCCATCGTCCAACTTTTTCAATCACCCACCATTCCACTACGACTCTCAGCTTTTCTTACATTTTTTTTACAACTCAATTCTCAGTCAACAATGGTGTTGCCATATAGTTTAATGACTAAAGCCTCTGTCACACTCATACAATATATGATGTGCCGCAGTGCTCTTCTGCCACCAAAAAATTCTACCTAGTCGACGCGAAAAATGACGCAACTTGTGGTGATCAATTAATGTTGCAAGTCAGGCGGGGCCCTGTGTCACATGGTCCTCGGTTCGTTGGTTGTGCGTAAGTTGTGACATGTGGGATGCCTATTGCAACCATCGCAGCATTCAAATTTGTTTTGAGATGTACGGCGCACCTCTTTCAATGGCCTTGCGTCGTGCTCCGAGGCCGATATGACCCAGATACGCGCTCGTTGCGACTTTCCTCAGAGGGAATATATATTTGCGCACCTGGCAGGTGTTCCGCCGCTGTTCCTACCCAACCACCATTCCGCATGCACCTACGCTACCACCGTCATGGAACCCTACGACCTAGAGAGGCTTAAGCTGATGTTTGATGTGCGAACTGCCATGACCTCCTGCGTGCCCCATATATATAATTAGTGTCCCACAGTGTCCTACATTGGCGTACTTGGACGGCTAATGACGGCGAAAAAATATTCTTATGTTTTTGTCAAAAAAATTCACCAATCATCGCCAAGTGCATCAGTGGTACTCCCAAGCTTCACTGGATTTTTTAAACGTGTCAAGAAATTGATGGCGAATTTAAATTTTGCTGGAAAGTCAAACGGCATTCATGGGCTTCACATGGCATTCACAGGTTTTGCACGGCATTCGCACAGCGCTTATAGCTGCATTGCCGTATCGTATTAGTGTATTTTCATTCATTGGCGAATTGATGGTGTCGGTAGTACTTTATGTGTGAGACATGACAAAACTATATGCGACAATGCCATGACGTAGGTGAATAGGGGTGTGAATGTTGTATATATAATGATAGTGGTATGACTGTTTATACAGAAAACGAAATCAGAGAGGCATGGAAGGCGCATCATGAAAGATTGCTAGATGTAGAGTTTGAAATGGAGCAGAGAACACCTCAATACTGAACTCCCAGTACAGGGCCACCTGCCTCCAACAGAATGTGATGCTTTGAAAAGTGCTACAGATAGAATGAAAACTGGGAAAGCCGCTGGAAGCCTTGGCATAGTCGCTGAGCTGTAAAAGGCAGCTGCAGATATCCATGCAAGACTGGTTATGGAGCTGATTAAATGCTATTATAAAGGAGGACAACATTCCTGATGCATGGCAAAATAGGTGTGATAATCATTATATACAAAGGCAAGGTGATTCCTTAGATAGGGGTAACTGTCTTAAAACAGTAGGCTGAATGGGGCCGAATGGATACAAGCCACTTTCCTCCACAAATGTGCAACATGAATAGGTCATATTTGCATATAATAACTCCCATGGGAATCCTGTTCTATAATCCCTTAACAGTGCCTCCAGGACCAAGACAAATAGCAGTGGGCTCAGCATCATACCTTTGAAGAACATAATTTTCACAGGGAGTTCTTCGTTCAAGCCCTCATTTACTCTAACTGCTGAGCGCGGGGCCCCTCATACACATGCACCAACCATTCACCTACTTCAAGGTTTATCATGGCCCCACTGGCATAACCTCTCTGGACACCCTGTCAAAGACCTTCTCCAGGTCAATGTAGACTATGTGTAGCTCCCTGTTTTTCTCTAAGATTATCTCTCGCAGTTGCCTAAGAATGAAGATAGCATTGGTAGTGCCCCGACCAGGTATCCCAACTGTATGTCGCTAATGGTAATGCTTTCCTGTTCATTCATTCAAAGGCTCTTTTGCAAACTTTCATGAA
Organism: Paralithodes platypus; assembly: GCA_032716605.1. NCBI lineage: Eukaryota > Metazoa > Arthropoda > Malacostraca > Decapoda > Lithodidae > Paralithodes > Paralithodes platypus. The sequence continues at coordinate 51,022,948 of CM064567.1, forward strand.
GCATCTTCAGGCCGAAGATGATTCATGAAAGTTTCGGGTGCTAGATGGAGAAATTGGGTTTTGGAAGCATTAAAGTTAACAAGGTTTTCTCTGCCCCAATTGGAAATAGTATTTAGATCAGAATTTAAGAGTTCTATGGCTTCATTACGTTTGTCGTTGAGGGATTGCTGGCGGGGGCGTTCTGAAAAACTAATGGAGTAGTGTAAGGTTGAGTCGTCTGCGTATGAATGGATGGGAATTAAGGTACAGTTAAGGAGATCATTTATAAAAATTAGAAAGAGAATAGGAGATAGGACAGAGCATTGAGGAACACCAGAGTTTATAGGGTGAGGAAGTGAACAATGGCCGTCCACAACCGCGGCTATGGAACGGCCGGAAAAGAAATTAGAGACAAAGGCACAGATGGAGGGATAGAAACCGAAGGAGGGTAGTTTAGAAATTAAAGATTTATGCCAGACTCTATCGAAGGCTTTCGATATGTCTAGTGCAATAGAAAAAGTCTCACCGAAGAAGTCCCGAAAGGAGGATGACCAAGAGTTAGTAAGATATGAAAGAAGATCACCAGTAGAGCGACCCTTAAGGAAGCCATACTGGCGATCTGAGAGCAGATTATGAGAAGAGAAATGACTTAAGAAATTTGGAAGCAAGAATAGTTTCAAAAACTTTAGAAAGCAAGAGATAAGAGCAATTGGACGATAGTTGGAGGGTTGAGAGCGGTCACCCTTCTTTGGGACAGGTGTGAATGTGAGCCAACTTCCAGCATGAAGGAAGACGTTAGAGGATAGACAGAGACGAAAGAGTTTGCCTAGGCAGGGAGTCCGCACGGAAGCACAGTTTTTG
>CM064567.1:51023887-51038887 GCA_032716605.1 Paralithodes platypus
CATATTAGCAACCCCATCAGATGTTCTCACAAACTATAGTAGGGTCATTTGCTTGGAATCCGTGACCATTTTGTTCCTACCTTTTTCTCTCGATGGATTTGACAACCTGAACAATTTTAAAGGAAAATTAGCTCCTATGCCCCTCCGAAAAATGATGGCTAACTCTGCTAGAGCCCAATATTCAAAATGGCCACAACGCCATCTTGAAAAACATGAAATGTAATATCCCTGGCATCAGATGAGCTACAAGGACGAATGAGGTGTCCCTTTTCACTGATTCTGGCATTACAAATCCACTGGAATGGTTATTGTATTGTATATTGTATTGTTATTGTATTGTATTATACTAATTGTACATACTAATCTGCCACTTCACTGTCACTACATGATTCACTGTATGAGCCACTATCAGAATCACTGTCCTCACTTTCGCTGCTATCATCACTGTTGTTCTCTGCCTGTGGTGTATATCTAATATTATTTTTTTATTGTTTCAGATGGATCGCATGCCCATCTGATGAAAATCGCCGACTTGTGAAGTGACCGAAATAATGGATAATAGAAGAGAGAGTGAAGAGTTACCAGACAAGACATTAAATGAATACGAGTGCATTTTACTCTGTGGTAAGCGATGTACCGCAGATGATCGTTTGGAAAACATTACACCTGAGAAGTGGAAATCCATCCGGGAAAAGTCTTTACAATGGAAAGAACTTGATAAGTTTCAACATATGCATGAAAATGTGGATTGGGAGAAGGGACCAAAGGGTCACCACATGCATAGTACTTGTTACGCATCATTATCCAGCAAGCGCAAGCTCTCTCAAGCCGAAAAACGCAAACACAAATCCGAGGAACGTCTTGAGAGAGATGAAGCATCAGATCAACAAGACCCTTCCCCAGAGGCCAGTGCACCTAAAAGGCTCCGCTCCAGTATGGGTGTCCTTCACGATAAGACTCTATGTGTATGGTGCATGAAAGGGGCATACAAGAGTAGTGATCGTGACAAGCAGATTTTACTCCTATCAACATAGATGCCTGGACTAAATTCGAGTTACATACTGTCCGTCTGGAAGATGAGGTCATGAGATTGAGACTTGACACTGATTGAATCCATCCCAGAGAGTCAAACAGCATTTGGGTTGGAAATCCGCTACCATCGTGCGTGCTGGCGCAAATATGTAAGCGACCACAAGCCCCTTTCAGATGAAAGCACTCAACATCTGCAGCGTGTAAACCTCCGAGAGGCCCAAGCTCTCTTCTTTCATCATATTCATCAAGTCATCTTCAAAGACCATGAAATTCGCACACTGCAAGGCCTGCTGCAGGACTATAAGCGCATTATCTCAAATCACGGACATAACTCAGTAGTAAAATCCAGCTACTTAAAGGAAATTCTCGTCAATGAATTTGGGGAAGACATCGGATTTCATGAACGCATTCAAAAGAATGTGAGTGAACTGTTATATGATACAACAGCAGCAGGTACATACATCGAGGCGGCAATATCTTCATTGGGTGGCAGTAATGATCAGTTGGTGATGAATGTTGCGGCACGACTCAAAGAGCAAGTCATCAGGACAAATGCTATTCCCTGGCTCCCATATATACACGAGTTGGAGAGAGAAGAAGACCTCAGTGAGCTCCTGCCGAAGCTGCTCACATGGCTGAAACACCCAAATAAGTCTGCAATTGATGACAGTCCATCCGTCCGATCGATTGCATCTATCATCACAAGCTACATCACTGGAAAACGCACTGCATTTGAGATAAATCTCTCTGTCTTGCTACATGGACTGACCAACAGTAGGGTGATAGTCGACATAATGCACAAAGATGGACTGGGCATCAGTTACAATGACGTACTTATGCTGCAAGATTTGGGTGGTCAATGACCTCAAGTGCTCATCTGATTGCCCCTTCGAACTTGCTGAGGGTACGCCTGCTATCGCTATAGTTGACAACGATGACTTCAAGAGCGACAAACTGACCGGTACTGGCCAGTCACACCGCACTAATGTCATGTTTGTGCAGCCAGAATAATTTGAATGATTTGATACAGAACTTCCTTCCGAGAATCACGAGGATAGACCAGTTCCCGGTGCCAACTTTGCATCAAACCTCTCGACAACTCTCAAAGAGCTCGGAAGTGAAATGCAAAATGTCAACCCATACAAGACAGCGAAGCGTGGGGAACCACCTCTCAGGAAGCCACCAGCTGATCAAAGTACTCCTCCTCCTGACACATCGGTGCAAAGAATTCGTGGTGATCCATGCATTGGCCAGGGCGCAAGATGACCGAACGAGACCTAAGCCAGAAGAACAGACTGTGCCTGGGTTTTCAGGGTTTCACACCAGCATGTCAAATGCAGATGAGAAGAGTCGAGCAATATACCACATGACCTATCCCAACCCACCCAGTAAGACAATTCTCAATGATGTGATGTGTAAGCTTGCAAAATCAATCGAAGAAAAAAAGATGTCTTTTGCAATAATTGTTGGTGATCATCCTGTCTATGTGCTCATGCTAGAGTTGAAAAGTGAGAATGCTGAGCTGTTCAGCAAAATCTTACAATTCATGGCACCCTTCCACATCCAAAAAATGTCGTTCATCTACACTATATACAAGAGGTTTAAGGGATCTGGCATCTCAGATGTGTTGGTGGCAGCTGGTGTTATAGCAGACGGGTCTGTTGATCAGGCCCTTCGTGGAAAACACGTTAAGCGTGGGGTTCGCTGCTTGGGACTATTCTACGAGACTCTGGTCCACCATGTCATAGACAAACGTTTGGAAGATTCCCCTCTATCTGAAGAAGTAAAGGCATCCCATGCCAAGCTTCGACATCAGATTGATGCACAGGAACTTGCAGATGAACATGCAGAGCTAGAGAGAATTGCTGAGCTGAAGGACCTCGTTAATGCTCTCTTCAAGTACTTTGAGGGTGCCCCACAAGCAGAATACTGGATGTCATTCATGGAAATGGTTGAGGTTCTAACTCAAAATATCCAGGCAATCAGAACAATCAACTGGACTGAGTTCAAGTCCTCACTCAAGCTCATGCTTCCTTTGATGCAAATCTATGATAATGACAAGTATGGTCGGCATCTCTCAGATTTCACCGCAGTGCTTGATACCCTTCCTGTCGATCAGACTGCATTCATGGACAGTGGTATGTTTGCACAGTCAATGACAGGAAAACCATATTCGTGTGTCGCCCTCGACATATGGATAGAGTCAACAATGAATTAGGGCTCTAAGATGAAGTCTGGTTGGTTGGCCATTCTGAACAATGAAAAGCAGCTCCTTTCAAACACTCGGAATGTGAATAACCCAGCCCCCACTTCTCCCATCCATACCACTACCTACAAATCCGCAGGCAGAGAACAACATTCATGATAGCAGCGAAAGTGAGGACAGTGATTCTGATAGTGGCTCATACAGTGAATCATGTAGTGACAGTGAAGTGGCAGATTAGTATGTACAATTAGTATAATACAATACAATAACAATACAATATACAATACAATACAATACAATAACCATTCCAGTGGATTTGTAATGCCAGAATTAGTGAAAAAGGACACCTCATTCGTCCTTGTAGCTCATCTGATGCCAGAGATATTACATTTCATGTTTTTCAAGATGGCGTTGGCGGCCATTTTGAATATTGGGCTCTAACAGAGTTAGCCGTCATTTTTCAGGAGCTAATTTTCCTTTAAATTGGTTCAGGTTGTCAAATCCATCGAGAGAAAAAGGTAGGAACAAAATGGTCACGGATTCCAAGCAAATGACCCTACTAGAAGAGACGTCACACACCAAAGCCAGGCTCGCTAATATCAAGGAGAGGAAAAGAGGGAAACGAATGGCACAAACGAGAACAGAAAAGGAAGCAACACAGTCTGTAATCAAAAGTCAACGCTCTCTATGGTGTAAAGGAGTGTACACCGAAAGAACCGGATCTGAATTACAATGAAGAAGATATTATGTTAATTCGTCATCAAGTTCCGATATTCTACTTCAACAGTTGTGATCAGAATAACCCAATATACAGTGCAGAAAATCATATATATCAGTAATAACAGATCAAAATGGAATAAGGGAAGCTTTGCATACCACCTGAATAATAGAGGAACAGAACAATTAACCAAAAAACATTATCCTGCAACCATGCAAGCTTCCTAAAATATGAGTTTAATATTAAGAAATAAAGAATAACCATATCCATGTATTCCTATGTCAACTATATTGTTAAGGCAATTATTAACGTCACAATAATTTAAAGATCAAAATACCCATGTCCCTACTATTCCGAAATGAAATAATTAAGAAGTAAATTATCCTCTGAATATTACCTGACCGAAATATATGATCGGTAGGTAAACACGAGGCAATAATCTTCTACTAGCTCCAGGGCGATCGGAAGAATATACACCCACGTTTGCAGGGAGCAGGGCAGTGTGCTAGAGGAACTAGAAGTGATATTCTCTAGGTGTGTGTGAGAGCGGCAGATCCCTCTGGTGCCAAACAGAAGGAAGAACTACGAGTCTTGCGTCGACCAGATTACCTCTCATGGACCTTACTTCTCCTCATCACCCCCTAACATAAGTGTCTCTGTGTTCATTAAGTTTTGGGTATTATTGTGAAGGTATATAAGATATGTTAGTGTTCAATATAAAGTTATCCTACAGGCCTATTCTGGACTCTCCTTACCCAATTTCTCTCTCACATTGTGAGAAAAAACCACACTTGTGCCGGTTAATTATATATATAATGTCCTGGGTTTAACTGATTTAAACTCCATACTAAACGTTATATATATTTTATAACTAAGATATATACCCTACACGACACGTAATAATTTGTGAACACTAACAGATTTTATTAATTTGTATCATTATTTATTGAGTGTCCAAGTTTGTAGTGAAGTGTACGAAGAGAGAATAAATAATTATTTACATGTAAATTCAATACTCAAACAGTATCCTATCTAATTCTCATATAAATTCATTCTTAGTATAACTCCTGTGTTCAAAGTGAAAATGTGTTCTATCCAGTTTAAATAAAGTTGTATATATTCATTATTTGTTATCTATTATAGTTCTTGCGAATAATTTGATCCACCACGGTATACGATCAAGCTACTATTTTTATTGCCAGTTGGGGAATTCATATCGTACCTCTCTGTGTATCATCAGCCTTTAATTCCGGCTATTATAAGTCACTACGTCGTTCTGTGCCTTTGAGTCAATTTATATTTCATCTGCTTCTATTTGGGCTATTATAATTCGCTACGCTATTCTGCGTATGTTATTTTAAGTTATAATTCATCAGCCTTCATTTTGGCTATTACCAGTCACTACTTCGTTCTGTGCAATTATTTTATTTCCAGTGGTTTGTTAGTTCATTCAAACACACTGTATATCTAGCTAATATTCCAGCTATATTTATTTACTGCAAGTTCAGTGAAACTAAATTCCTCGTTAACCGTGATCATAGCTCATTTATGTCTATATTTATTTTTTGTATATCGTGCGAGTGATTATTCCCCAGTATTTTATTATAGTTAAATTGTAAATTAAATTGTCCTGTCACCAGTATTAATATCAATCTTCTATCTTACCCGCGTGATTTAACGTTGCACTAAATCATATATTTATTTAAGGTGACCGCAGTAACCTTGACCTTCTGACACTTGATCCTCAGTGTTTTGGAGGACAAGCAACCTAGAAGGGTCACTAGATCTGTTGTTGCTTGATTTCCTTTGTACTCCTTTGTACTCCTTTGTACCTTACCTCCCGTGCAGCATCCTTTGACAGCTGACCTGGTCAGGCGACCATATCTTTCCCCACCCATGCTTACCCCAATACACTCGAGTAGACTACCTCGGTTGTATATATTTGTTCACCTTCCTAACTCTCTGCATACACTAACATACATATACTGTATATATTGTCATCATATTTATGTTTTGTTTTATATATTATATATGTCTCATGTTTGATGCTTTGTTAGTGATACCATACTTTCATGAAGGAGTAAAATATAGTTAACTCTTTCCCAGTCACATTTGATTTGCCAGGGGACTTACAGTATACTGTATAGTTAAGATCCGAATGCGCCCTATTTATGTATCTAGTTTTTAAGAAATAAAAAGTTATTTGTCCTTACTCCGTGTGTTGGTTGTGTTTGGGGCGCGATTGAGTAAATTAGAAGCCTTATTAGTATTGCTAGTTATGTTCCTGTCGAGCAGGATTATGTTCTAAGTTATCCTAAACAAGGAGCTTATGAAAACATATATTATTGCAAGTTGGTTTACAACGTGGCATAACACACACACACACACACACACACACACACACACACACACACACACACACACACACACACACACACACATACATACACACACACACAGATTTATAATTTATATATCTATTATTGTGGATTATAACTCGCGGTATACAGTATATTCACGGTGAGTGTGCTGGAGTGAATGAGAATGAGAGAGCAAACAGTCATAGGCTTGTGTTTTTTAGTAAGTAAAAAGTGGAAGAAGTGCATAAGGGACTATGGTGTTGTGGGTGCAATGATTGTGGGGGTGAGAATGAAAGTAGGAATACGAACGTGGGTAGTTGTGTGTGTGTGTATGCTCCGGCAAAGGATATCCCTGAAAGAATGAAGAGGAAATTTGAGTGAATGTTGAGGCGTGCCTGGGTAAGTTTGGTAAGAGTGAACGAATATTTCTGATTGGGGATATGAATGGGAAGGTGGGTGATAGTAAACTGGATTGGGTGGTGGCAGGGTGGGGTATGCTGTCATAGGTAGATGGAAATGGCAGTGCACTTGTGGACGTATGTGTCGCGAGGAGGCTGTTGATAGCCAATACCTTCTTCCGACACAGAATGATACACAGGTACACATGGTAAGTGGAGTAAAGAAGGGAGAGAGGGACAGTGGAATGAAAGGCTCTGATTGATTATATGTGTGTGGATGAACTAATGAAGGATGTTGTGGTAAATGATAGGGTACATCGGGGTATTGGAGGGGTTTGTCTGACCATTATGTAGTAGTAGTTAAAAAGAGGATACAGAAGGAGTGGGTGAAGAGGCTAGAGTAGGACGGGAGGGAGGTGGAATGACACAGAGAGTGGAAAGGTTACAGGAGAAGGAGTGCAGGGAAGAGTTCATGATAACAGGAGAAATACAATGTACAGTCACAGAGTGTGAGGTGAGGTTGAACGGTCAGGCTATGGAGAATGTCAGCTCATTTAAGTATTTGGGCAGTGTGTTGAGTAAAGATGGGGGTATGGAGGCAAGAGTGTGGGAGAGGGTGCAACAGGGGAAGAGGATTGCAGGAATTCTGAAAGAAGTAGCAAGAAATAGAGTGGTCAGCATGGAGGTAAACAATTCTTTGCATAATGGTGTGGTAATACCGCATTGACTTCCGGGAGTGAAGCATTTACGTTGTAGGAGAGACACAAACCGAGAGTGAGAGGGATGGAAATGAGTTACTTGAGACGTGCATGTGGACTTGCATGGAGGGATAGACAAACGAATAAGAAGTATGAGAGCGGTGTGGTGTTGATGTAGATGTGCTGGAAAGTGTGAAAAGGAACACCTTGAGATGGTTCGGCCATGTTGAACGCATGGGAAGCAAAAGAATGACTAAGAGTGTACGAGAGTGAAGTGGAAGGACAGAGAGGGAGAGATAGACCAAGGGACAGGTGGAAGGATGAAGTTTAGAAGTATATAGGTGAAAGCAGTGTTGGATGGGAGGAGGGGCATCGACTGACTGGAAATGCTTAAAGGTGGGGTGCATGGGTTGAGATAAACACGGAATAATAATCACCAGCCTACACATAATTATCTTGCAAAATGCAATGACACCGAAATAATTATTAACAATGGTATAAACGATTTTGTGGATCGTCTAAACCGGACCTGTGACGTCATAGGAGTGTAAGTCCACCATCCAGTCCAGGATGAGGATACTGGTGTGACGTCACTATGACGTCACAGGCCTGGTGTAGACGAACCAAAAAATCCTTTATACCATTGTAAATACTTATTTCAGTGCCATTGCATTTTTTAAGATAATTATGTGTAGGTTGGCGATTATTATTCCATGTTTATCTCAACCCATGCACCCCCACCTTTAAGACATTTGGAAGCAATAATAGTTTCAAAAACCTTTGAGATACAAGAGATGAGAGCGATTGGACGATAGTTGGAGGTTTGAGAGAGGTCACTCTTCTTTGGGACAAGTTGAATGAGAGCAAACTTCCAGCAAGAAGGGAAGACGTTAGAGGAGAGACAGAGACGAATGAGTTTGCCTAGGTAAGGAGTCAGCACGGAAGCACAGTTTTTGAGTACAACAGGAAGAACACCGTCGGGACCGTACACGTTCTTAGTATTAAGCCCAGAGAGGGTAGAGTATACATCATTAGAAGAGATTAGGATATTAGGTATAAGTAGGAGAGAGGGAGGAATAGCACTGGAATCATCCAAGGTGCAGTTTCTAGCAAAAATTTGGGCGAAGAGTTTAGCTTTGTCAGAGGAAGAAGTGATGGTTGTGCCATTAGAGTGGAAAAGGGGAGGGAAAGACGAGGAAGAAACATTGTTGGAGAAGTTTTTGACTAGATGCCAGAAAGCTTGGGAAGAGCTACAGTTGGATAGTTCAGTGCATTTATTATTGATGAAAGAGTGTTTGGCAAGTCAAAGAACAGATTTGGCTTGATTCCGGGCAGAGACATAAGAAGAATGAGATTCTTGAGTCTTAAGGCGTCGGTACCATTTGAATGTTATATCCTTGTTGCAGATAACAGTAGAACAAGCGTGAGTGAACCAAAACAAAATTGAATTAGGCTGAGAGTAAGAAAATGGAATGTATGCTTCCATGCCAAAGAGGATTACCTCGGTAATGAGTTCAGCACTCTCCGAGAGTCCCCGGCCACGGTAGCAAAATCATTCCATGGGAAATCAAAGATGTACTGCCAAAGAACCTCCCAGTCGGCAGTGGCAGAGTGCCACAAGCTGCGCCGGTTGGGAGGATCGGCTGGCCGTACCAGAGTGATAGGACAGGTTACAGATACTAGTTTATGGTCAGAGGAGCCCCTGTGTTGAGTCAATTTCTTCTCCAAAATTCTTTCACCGCATCGCTGAGAAGACGTCCAAAACGTGCTGCTCTCACATGGTTCAGATGAACTCCATCGTCCGAAAACAAATAGTCATTGTAGTAAATATTGTCCCAGGTGTCGACAAATCCCCCTTTCTCCTTCCTGCAGAGGTTAGCTAGAAGACAATTTGTGCTGGTTGCTATGTTGTAAAATCGGCTCTCTACCCCGAGCCGGGGGACGATTCCTGAGACGATGATCCTTGATAACTTCTCTTTAACCCTCTCACGTTCTTGACGCAATGTTGAGCCTATTAGGGATACTTTAAAGCCTTTGTTACCATCAGGGGTATTTAGAAACCTTTAGTTTAGTTACTTTAACCTCTGCAGTTGTCTTTGAGTTAGCTGTGGGCAGAAAACTAATTTTGGAGAGGTAATTATAAGAGTGAGAGAACTCTATTTATTATTGCTAATCTGGCAACCTCTGCGTCATATGGTCGTGAAAGGGTTAAATGACTTGATCAGCTGCTGGCACATGAGAAGCAAATCTTCCGACAGTGTTCGCTGTACATCATTGGATCCGACGTGGATGACTTACGTCATAATTATTAGCAGGGGCCACCTTCGATACTTTGTCAACTGCAGCAACTACGTCGTCCACACCACCACCGCTTAACAAAAACGCTTCCTGGTCTTAGGTGCCCTGTCACAAAACTCTGTGAGCTGACCATGTACCATCGAGTCTCCCACGAGCCGAACTTCTTCTGTTTCCTCTTAGTCATCTGAGTCTGTGAGTATCTGGAAATGGTTGTGAAACTCGGTAACCGGTATAATTTTCTTGGTCTTGGGGCGAATGTTGCTCCTCCCGACACGGAAGTTGTCTTGAGGGGGAACAGAGTCACTATTTGTTTCTTGTGCATTGGAAGCATCTGCTGAAGTGGCTACTGCAGGCGTTGGAATGTTGGCAGTTGACGTTGGGCGGTGACAATTGAAGTAGGTGATACTCCATTGTTGAGTGTTACGAACTATAGGAGTGAATCCAGCTTCAAGGTGAGGGCGTTGATCTTGTTGTGGGCTTCATCCAATTTCGATGTAAGTTTCTCTCGTGCATGGGAGCGATTCATTCGTTGCCACCTCTTCGGGGATCATGCCGTCTGACAATAAATATAGATAGACATACTCACGGCAATGAGTGTATGGCCTTTTCCCCACACTAAATTCGTACCGCTACCTTCATTTCCCGATCTCAGTTCCAATCTGTTCATCTTGATTGATATTCCGGCCACGTTCATTATCTAACTTTTGTTCCCTTTTTGTACTTTTCCCTCTGCTACAATTGTTTTGTTGGCGTCATCTATTCATGGGCGTTCATTGATTTGGCTGAATTCAATGGGCCTTTCAGTTCAGTCTGTCTCTCCTTGTGTGTCTGTCTACTTGTTCCGTGTCCTATTTGTCTCTATCTATCTGTCTGTGTACTGTATTGAATCCACATGGGATATATGTGAGACACAAAATTTAGTTTATCATCTATGGTATCTACTACCAAATAGGATGTATGTGAGAAGACAACAACTAATGTGTTTATCATAGTGTATGTAAACAGTTCTCAGAAGGAATGGCCAGGAATGGCCGGTCAGCCATTACGCAGTCCTGAGAGAGAGAGAGAGAGTTAGATATAGAGAGAGAGAGAGAGAGATAGTGTGTGAAGGTGTATGCAGACACGATAGACCCACAGTGACCTGTAGTGTGTATAGGAACTGTCGAGACTCGTAAGTAACTCGACAGTTTAGGTTAAGTAAACATACTGGAAGTTCAAATTAGGCGCCAGTATTAGGCTAAGTTATATATCTATATAAAAGATATATACTATTTCGTATTAAGTTTATATGGGTTTATTATCCATTATTATATCGGGTTGTCATTATAATAAATCCGGTATATCTTGTAGTTAGTTAAATGACGCATTGGTAGATAAGATAACTGCGCATGCGTCATTCTTGGAACTGGCGGGTTCATCGCCATAAACCTCAGAATCGCTTTCGCTACGACCTCAAGAACATCTCCTTCTAGCCACTCCAATACAACCACCTGTTTCCTGCTAAGTCATCCTAATTCTTATTTCTTAGTGGCCACTATATCTTCCATCTATTCCTACCACTATCATTGAGCTATCTATCCCTATCAATCAATACAAGTAAGTTAACTCTTGTGAGTTTATAGGTAAATTCCGCTTTGTTTACTATCGAATTCTCACAATATGGTCCTTCGTAACCTCTGACTTTTGCCTTATGCTGTCTTTTCTTCTTTGTCTTTTCTTTCTTCTGCTTTCCTATTGTCTACTATTTCCTAGCTTTTCATTCTTTCTGTTCCCTGTTTCCGCTTCCCTGGTGTCCCCTGTAGGTTTGAGAGCTGGGGTTTGTTGTCTTTGGCCTAATTTCCGCCGGGTCCCGCTTATTTTGCCCGACCATATGGGCCGCCGTCAGCCGATGTACCACCCATTTTTCCTGGTGGTAACTTTGCCCAACGGAGGGCTAGGGTGGACACTATCGCGTCTTCTGCAGCCTGGGAGAGCCACGTCATCAATAATTAGGTGGTAGGCTATAGGCTAGGTATACTTGCAACAATTAAATTAATGTAAAGTAGTATTATAAGGGTTAAATTGAATGTGATGGTCTTAACTAAATTTAAAGGGGGTAATTACCACAAACATTTTGGGCTAGTCTAGTTTAATATATGTTTACAATTTAAATTGGCTTGTTATACACCCTATGACCTCTCTTCCTGAGTGTGCTCTAACAACATTTTGCCGCATATTATGTAAGGTTCATTACTTTAGTGAGTGGAGATGGTAGGCATTCGTTAACTTTTATTATTGCGCTTTGCATCTTAGCCTATTTCCCTCATTATTGCCCTACACCAACAAAATTGCCGCATTTAATAAAATTATAAGGTTTACCTTTTAAATTTAAGTGTGGAGATATTTATGCGTTCGTTTACTTTTATTATTGCGTTCCGCGTCATATTTCCCGCTTATTGCCCTACCCAGGCATCATATGTTTAATTAATTTACGTTTAAGTCGGGGTTCCCTATATCTTGCCTTTATTGGCGTCAGCTAACTTTCTGAGTGCGCTTTACGTCCATATAGGTAAGATATAGTATTATTCTATTCTATTTCCTGTGTATTGCCATCATGTCGTTGACACTGTCCCAGTACAAGCGACGCAAGGGGGGTATCAAGAGTGGTTTCACTAGGATCACCAAAGATATTAGTACATTTTTGGTTGATGCAGATAGTGATGCAATTGAGGCTAAATTGGCTTCGGTTTTAAGACAGCTCGAAGACTTAAATTTATGTCGCCGTGAAATGGAAACGCTCTATGAAGATGACGCCGAGTATTTCGCGGACATAGAAACAGACGTGGATTATATAGAGTGTCTTGATAAAGTTATCATCCTCTTCAAAGGTAAGCTAAAACACAAGGAGCCAAATCGTGCTGCAGTTAACAAAAATGCCGGTATAAGATTGCCGAAAATAACCCTTCCTGTGTTTGACAGTGATCCCACTCTATGGCTGGGATTCTGGGATAATGTTCCACTGTAGCGTCCACAGCAATGCGGAGCTCAGTGACATCCAAAAATTCACCTACTTAAGAGGTCAACTGAATGGTGAAGCAAAACAACTCATTGAAGGTTTCGCAATAGAGGGATCCAGCTACCAAACAGCGGTTGCCCTTCTACAGAAAACCTATGGACACAGGGATAGAATTAAGGCAGCACATATAACTAACCTTACTACTTTGAGTCCTCCCTCTTACAATGTCGAGGAACTAAAAGGATTCTATGCTAGTTTTTAAAGTACACTAAGGTCAATAGAGACTCTACAAATTACCCTTAATGAAGCTAGTGTTGTAATTCTCATGAATAAATTGCCATCCCCACTAAAGGAAACATTAAAGAGAACTTTAGGTGAAGAAGGTCTGGACCTAGAAAGGTTTGTCCAGGCTTACCAGAGAGAAGTGTTTAACATGGAAAGTGTAGCAGAACGGACTACACCACACATACCTGTTGCTTCAGCATCCTTTGCGGTGCATGAGGCCTGGGTGCGAAGGAAGGGTTCCAAGTTGTGCGAAGGGGCACATGCATGGTTTAAGTGTCTCATATTCAAAACCAGTGTTCTGAAAGTAAAACGCGCAAAACAACTCAACCTTTGCACCGGGTGCTTATCTTCAACCCACGGCAGCAATGGTTGTGTGAACCCTGACATCCGCAGCTGCAAGTTCTGTCAAAACAGACACTACCATATCCTCTGTCAGTCCAAATCTCATGGGGACGGTGCAAAGAAGGAGCAAAAACCTCAACAGGTAACAAAGACCAAGACGCAAACTACCACGATGTCTGTGTCGTCAAAGAAGACTAGTATTATCCTCCCAACTGTAATGCTGCCAACAGTTAAGGAATCAAGAGGAACAGTCAAGATGAGAACACTGCTGGATCAGTGCTCATAGCGCACCTTCATCTTAAATTCAGCTCTAGATTCGATTCATTATATAAAGGTGGGTGATGAAGAGCTAGAGTTGCGAGGGTTTACCGGAGCATGTGAGAGCAGAAAGTACCCAGTAGTGTCCTTCAATTACAAGTTCCGGGGGAGAAACTATCCTCTACAAGCAGTTGTGGTAGAAACTCTCCCAGATCACAAAGGATCAGAATGCCTTGAAGCAGACATGAGAGTTTTGCGAGACAAAGGTTACAAAGTAGCTGATCCTCTAATGACACAGACATCTCGGCTGGACTTGTTGGTTGGTGCCGATTATTATTATGACTTAGTGCGGCCAGGGTACAAGAAAGAGGGTGACATAATTCTCTTGCCCACTAAATTTGGTTATGCACTAAGTGGCTCCTGCCATAACGACAAGTCTAGCACCCAAGTAGAGGTAGTTACAATTTTGAAAGTTGAGGTCACCCCGATGGATCAATATATATCCACGGCATCAAGTAATCCATGTCATAATGAATTAAAATGTATGTGGGAACTGGATCATCTAGGTATTTCTCCAAACGAAGATTCAAAGGAAAACATCACTGTGTTGGACATGTACTATACAAGGAGACAGTAACATACTCTGCACATGACATTACCCCTTTGTGTCATTTCCAAATGACATTACCCCTTTGTATCACAACCACCACTTCTATCTCTATTTCTTCCTCCACCACCACATATCATCATCAACATTGTCTACTAACACCAGCTCCTTCACCATTATCCCTTTGACCACCATATCCCCCTAATCCTTTATAACTATCACCTACTTTACATACCTCACCTCCACAACCACTTTATCCAATATCACCACCATTTAATCTACCTTCCTCAACTCTTCTTCCTCTCCATTCTCCTCTCACAATCATCGCCTATTTCTTCCTCTTCCACCCTCAACACCACTTCCATCTTTTTAACAACATCTCCCTCCTCCTCCTCTTCTTCCCCCTAACCTCCTCACATTCCTCCCCACCTCTCCTTCTTCCCCCTTCACCTCCTCACATTCCTCCCCACCTCTCCCTCTTCCCCCTCCACCTCCTCACATTACTCCCCACCTCTCCCTCTTCCCTCTTCACCTCCTCACATTCCTCCCCACCACTCCTTCTCCCCCTTCACCTCCTCACATTCCTCCCCACCTCTCCTTCTCCCCCCTTAACCTCCTCACATTCCTCCCCACCTCTCCTTCTCCCCCCTTAATCTCCTCACATTCCTCCCCACCTCTCCTTCTCCCCCCTTAACCTCCTCACATTCCTCCCCACCTCTCCCTCTTCACCTCCTCACATTCCTTCCCACCTCCCCTTCTCCCCTTTAACCTCCCCCTCCCCCCCACCTCCTCCCCTTACCTCA
>CM064567.1:51043887-51136387 GCA_032716605.1 Paralithodes platypus
TTTGCTATTATTGGTTGGCCTTTCATTTGATGATCATACTTTTCGTTTGTTGAACCAACGTGCAAAATTTGACATTTGTCAACATTAAAAGGCATTTGCCACTTTTCTGACCAATCCACTATTTTGGTTAAGTCGGACTGTAGGCTATTTCTGTCTTCCTCACTCAAGACTATGTTCCCTATCTTTGTATCGTCAGCAAATTTGGAGATAAAGTTATTCAATCCTACATCAATATCATTTATATATATGATAAATAAAATCGGACCAAGTATCGATCCTTGAGACACACCGATGGTAACAGGCACCCAATCTGATTTTATACCATTAATAACAACTCTTTGCTTTCTGTTTGCAAGCCAGATTGCAGAGAGAGAGAGAGAGAGAGAGAGAGAGAGAGAGAGAGAGAGAGAAAACAAAATAGTCTGTCCTCTTCTTTCTTTTACTCACCTGCTATATCCTCTCCTCTTTCGCATTTCCCATTCTTGAGCTCGACTTTCTACAAAGGAATAGCACCTCTCTTTTATGTGCTACCGTTCCCTATTTTCCACATAGCTTAGGTAGTTTAATAACAAGCAATCTCGTAAGGATCAACATACATTTTGTTGCTTGATTTCGTTGGTACTTCTCTGTATTTTGATCTCTCTGTTTGTTGGCATCTTTCTCTCTCGTCCTAGTTCTATCTCTTTGTGTAACCTTTCCCTTGCTATTCTCTCCTTTTCATTATCTTATATCTCAATTTATGTCTAGCTTTCCTTTTCTCATTTTGTGTATCCTCATATTTCGTTGATTTCATTTCCTCTCCCACCTTGCTCTCTCTATCTGTTTACCTTTCTAGGACCAATATAATTAACTTTGTATCCCGCTCTTCTCGATTTGTATTCCTGTCTTACTTTACAACATATCTTCCCACTTCTCTATATTCTATCCTCCCCCTTTCTTTCCTATCCTTTCTTTTATATTCTTCTCACTTCAGTATATTTGGTGGATTACAACCCCTAGTGAAGGAGACCACACACCTCATGGCTGAGGAGATTCAAGGAAAAACGATTCACAATGTTGTACCCATTCGCCGACGAAGGACGTGCAGTTCGTTTTTGACTGGGAAAATGGCAAAAATCCCCTGGGAGGTGGTTATTGTGGCCCAGCTGAAGGAGTATAATGTTATTAGAGTTTGATATTAAAAGGCCAAACGGCGCTGGGCTACTGTTGGGCGAGGAGGCGGCGACACCAGCTCCAGAATATTGTTGGGAATGGTGAGGTGAAGGAAAATATTGGGCCTTAACACTTGGTAATGGTGGGGGTCTGGCAGGAATAACGGGCTAATAATACACGGAAAGTGCTGAACCACCTGGAATACTACCGAGGGAGTGAGAGAAAGACTGGGATACTGCAGACAAATTCAACGAACACGAGAAGTTAAACGAGGTTTCATGTTTGTGAACACAAGATAGTACAAAGGAGATCAAATAACAATAGGTCTAGTGACTCCTCTAGGCTGCTTGTCCTCCAAAACACTGAGGATCAAGTGTCCAAACAGTGGTTTAGAGGGGGTAAGGGGACATTGGAAAGGGAACTACTGCCCTGGAACTAATGTCCGTGGCAGGAGAGAGAGAGAAAGAGAGTATGTGAATGAGTGAGACAAAGAGAACGAGAGCTGGAGATATTTAGATAGCGAATAGGAACACATATTTAATGAAACATTTAAATTAAATATATATTGAATATATAGTATAAGTGGGTAGATACGATAATGGCGGAGTAACCCATATAAAAAAATAACAGATATTTTAGATAGTGTAGACATTGATAGTATTGCTTGCATAAATAATAGCGTTAACAGGACAATACAATGAAGCACACACACACTCAAAGTCTATTTGAGTGCCTTGGCCAGTTTAATATATAAAGGCTGGGGACCTGTATCATATTATTCAGGTTAACACAGGCTACCTTCACCAGATTTAGCCTCAGTCTTTAATACCAAATTAACTATTACAGATTAATCTTCTATTTATAAATACTGGGTGCCAGCTGACTGGCTAGGAATAGTACCCGGACTGGTAGTTTTGTAGTCACTAACTTTAACCACTCGGCCTCTGCAACTCTGACATAATTTTACGTAGTCAACTGTGCTTGACATATTTGAGTACAACATGTTGGTATTCAGTATTCACAAAAAAACAACTTCTCTCTTCTCCCGAGCGACCGAAGATCACGCCAGCATTACGTATAAGCGGAGGAGACATGCTGAACTCAACAAAAACATTTCTTATATTGTCTGGCTGGATTAGTCACAAAGCCTTATCAAGTAATTGTTGTCAGCGGGTGTAATTTTGAGGATCCTGAAGGTTTACATAGACGACGTTATTATGGAGCTGGCAATTAATGCAAGTGTAGTGAAGCCCTCCATCTGGAGTAGTATAGTCATATAATATTTATTGCAAATGTATGCTTTTTTTTTATCACACAATGCAAATGTCATAATTTTACTATTCATAAACATGCCTATTTTGCTTACATTTACCAAGTGGACAGCAATATTGTACCAATCTAAGACAGTAATAGCGTTTTGGTATAGTACAGAAATACACGTAAATGCAAAGTTCTTAGGACAAAAATTAACAAAACTTCTTACAAATAAATGTTAGGAAGACGTTTGCTTGTCGTTCCTTAAGGGGTTATTATATTTGGTTTAATGTAGTTTGTTATGTTGCTTGAAGAATATTGGGTCGATTCTCTGCATCGACTCTCTCGCCTCCTTCTCTAGTTGCATGGTAGATATAAGATAGATATGAATGCCGCCACCACCTTTACACTCTTATTATGGTAAAGGAAAAGTTGACTCCAGCCATCTTATTTATTCAAACAAATGTAGGTTTAAATATTACAAGGAGAATTTCCCTATGTTCCGGAGGAAATCTCCGGGCTGTGATCGTGCCCAGGTATCGTGTCAAAGTCTCCCTAAACCCTCTCGCCTACCTATCTTCTTACCTCCCCACACCCCTACTGAGCTGATGGAAAATCGCATGACCACTACCGATCACATGTACAGTGCCTGGTGAGCTCAACAGTACGTGAGTAAGGCTCTGATACGGTAAAACTAGAAGCAGGAAGTTACAATTAGTTAACCTTCATATTGTACAAATCCCTCGCTTAAATACACACTACACTGCAAGTAAATCACCTTAAAATAATAGAGTTGTAATACTTATTTCTATAATAATTACTGAATCTAACATGTAATATAAATCGTCAATATGTGGGAATGCATGACACCCATCATATACTGTATATACATGCCTCTCAAAATGCCAACTAGGATGGTCCAACCAATTTCTAAGCGTAGTAGGGAAGGTATACAGTAGGGTAGTGATTGAGAGAGTGAGAGTGAGAACGGAGAAATGGATAGGCGACGAGCAGGGAGGTTTTAGGAAGGGAAGAGGATGTGTAGATCAGATTTTTACCCTGAATTGTGTTGTGGAGAAATATCTGGAGAAGAAACAAAAGGTGTATGTTGCCTTTATAGACTTGGAGAAGGCCTATGACAGAGTGGATAGAGAAGGTTTGTGGAAATTACTTAGAATATACGGAGTAGAGGGCAAGTTGCTGAAAGCAGTGAAGAGCATGGCTGAGGGGGCAAAGGTGGCAGTATGTGTGGAGAGTGAGCAGAGCGAGTTCTTTGACCTGAATGTTGGTTTGAAACAGGGGTGTGTGATGTCCCCATGGTTGTTTACTGTATATATGGATGGAGTCATGAAAGAAATACTATCAAGAGCAGTGGATGTTGGTGTATCGCTGAAAAGGGAGGGAATTGAGTGGAAGCTACCTATACTGCTGTTTGCGGTTGATATAGTTCTGATGAGTGATAATGAATGGGAGTTGCAGGGTCTGGTAAATGAGTTTGGAACAGTGTGCGAAAAACGGAATTTGAAGGTAAATGCGGGGAAGAGCAAGGTTATGGTCTTCGAAAGGGGTGAAGTCACAGAGTGTGAGGTGAAGCTGAATGGTCAGGCTATGGAGATCGTCAACACTTTTAAGTATCTGGGCAGTGTGTTGAGTAAAGATGGGACTATGGATGAAGAAGTTCGGGAGAGGGTACAACAGGGGAAAAGAGTTGTAGGAACGCTAAAAGCAGTAACAAGAAATTGCATGACAGTGTGGTAATACCGACACTGACTTACGGAAGCGAAGCATGGACGTTGGTTGAGAGACTCAGACCAAGAGTGAGAGCAGAGGAAATGAATTACTTAAGGAGTGTGTACAGAGTTACATGGAGGGATAGACAGACTAATGAGGAAGTAAGAAGGAGGTGTGGTGTGGAGGTAGATGTGCTGGAAAGTGTGAAAAGGAACAACTTGAGATGGTTCGGCCATATGGAACGTATGGAAAGCGAGAGAATGACTAAGAGGGTGTACGAGAGCGAGGTGGAGGGACAGAGAGGGAGAGGTAGACCGAATGAGAGGTGGAAGGAGTGAGGAAGTACATGAACGAAGGCTGTGCTGGTTGGGGGAGGGGCGTCGACTGACTGGGGACAGAGGTGCATGGGGGCGGTTCGTTCGTGGCCACCCCTTCGGGGATCACGGCGTCAGGCAATAGATAGATAGATAGATTAACTCATTACGGTTTGATACCTCACCAATGGTCGGATATTGGCCAGGCAGATAATATTGACGGCCAGACAGTGTCTAGATCCTTAGATAATGGTCCCACTGGCCAATCAGTGATAGTCGCAATATGATTCACTTGGTGAATCAATGACGGTTTCTTGGCTTACGATGTTAGTAATGAGATACCAATGGGCTCTAATATACAGTTCCAATATTAATACAGTTATGGTCCCTAGCTTACAACCCCAGTGGGTAGACTGTGAATGTCCCCAGATTATGGTAACGTTGAAAAAGGGAAGTGATGGTATGTTGATTATGGTCTTAGTGATAATCCAATGACGGAATCGAGATTATGACATTGATGAAGAAGTGATGACTTCCGTAGATTGCAATCTTTGTGGTGAAAAAGTTATGGCTCCACTTTTCAGGTCCCAGTAGCGAGTCATCGAGGTCACCAAAGAGATGTTCTGCATATCATTATTACATAAGGGTACAAAGGAATACAAAGAAAATAAAGCAACAGCAGGTCTAGTGACCCCTTTAGGCTGCTTGCCCTCCAAAACACTGAGGATCAAGTGTCCAAACAGTGATTAAGAGTGAGTAAGGGAAAATTGGAAAGGGAACTACATACACAAACCACACATTCACAAACCATACATACACAAACCACACATTCACAAACCATACTTACACAAACCACACATTCACAAACCATACATACACAAACCACACATTCACAAACCATACATACACAAACCACACATTCACAAACCATACTTACACAAACCACACATACACAAACCATAGATACACCACACTTACCCAAACCATACTTACACAAACCACACATACACAAACCACACATACACAAACCACACATACACAAACCATAGATACACCACACTTACCCAAACCATACTTACACAAGCCACACATACACAAACCACATACACAAACCACACATACACAAACCATAGATACACCACACTTACCCAAACCATACTTACACAAGCCACACATACACAAACCACACATACACAAACCACACATACACAAACCATAGATACACCACACTTACCCAAACCATACTTACACAAGCCACACATACACAAACCACACATACACAAACCACACATACACAAACCATACATACACAAACCATACATACACAAACCACACATACACAAACCATACATACACAAACCACACATACACAAACCATAGATACACCACACTTACCCAAACCATACTTACACAAGCCACACATACACAAACCACACATACACAAACCACATACACAAACCATACATACACAAACCATACATACAGAAACCACACATACACAAACCATACATACACAAACCACACATACACAAACCATAGATACACCACACTTACCCAAACCATACTTACACAAGCCACACATACACAAACCACACATACACAAACCACACATACACAAACCATACATACACAAACCATACATACACAAACCACACATACACAAACCATACATACACAAACCACACATACACAAACCATAGATACACCACACTTACCCAAACCATACTTACACAAGCCACACATACACAAACCACACATACACAAACCACACATACACAAACCATACATACACAAACCATACATACACAAACCACACATACACAAACCATACACAACCACACATACACAAACCATAGATACACCACACTTACCCAAACCATACTTACACAAGCCACACATACACAAACCACACATACACAAACCACACACACACAAACCATACACACACAAACCATACACACACAAACCACACACACACAAACCATACACACACAAACCACACACACACAAACCATACACACACAAACCACACACACACAAACCACAAAAACACCACACTTACACAAACCATACATAAACACACCACACATACACAAACCACACATACACAAACCACACATACACAAACCACGCATACACAAACCACACATACACAACTCAAACATATACAAACACACTTACACAAACTACACATACACAAACCACACATACACAAACCACACATACACAAACAATACATACACAAACCACATATACACAAACCATACATACACAAACCACACATACACAAACCAAACATACACAAACCACACATACACAAACTATACATACACAAACCACACATACACAAACCACACATACACCACCCCTACACAAATCATACATACACAAACCACACATACACAAACCACATATTCACAAATCATACATAAACAAACCACACATACACAAACTACACATACACAAACCACACATACACAAACTACACATACACAAACAACACATACACAAACCACACATACACAAACTATACATACACAAACTATACATACACAAACTATACATACACAAACTATACATACACAAACTATACATACACAAACTATACATACACAAACTATACATACACCACACTTACACAAATTATACATACACAAACCACACATACACAAACCAAACATACACAAACCACACATACACAAACCACACATACACAAACCATACATACACAAACCACACATACACAAACCACACACCCACAAACCACAAATACACAAACCATACTTACACAAACCACACATACACAAACCACACTTACACTAACCACACATACACAAACCACACATACACAAACCACACTTACATAACCCACACACAAACAAACCAATAATACACAAACCACACATACACAAACAACACATACGCAAAACACACATACACAAACCACACATACACAAACCCCACATACACAAACCCCACATACACAAACCACAAATACACAATCCACACATACACAAACTACTCCTACACAAACCACACATACACAAACCACACATACATAAACCATACATACACAAACCACACATACACAAACCGTACATACACAAACCACACATAAACAAACCATACATACACAAACCATACATACACAAACCACACATACACAAATCATACACAAACCACACATACACAAACCACACATACACAAACCACACACACACAAACTACACTTACACAAACCAGACACACACAAACCACACATACACAAACCACTAATACACCAACCACACATACACAAACCTAATATTCACAAACCACACATACACAAACCAAACATACACAAACCACACATACATAAACCACACATACACAAACCACACACACTCACAAACCACAGATACGCAAACCACACATACACAAAACACACATACACCACACAGACACAACCCATACATACACAAACCACACATAATCAAACCACACATACACAAACCACACATACACCACACTTACACAAACCATACATACACAAACCACACATACACAAACCACACTTACACAAACCACACATACACAAACCACACATACACAAACCACACTTACACAAACCACACACACACACAAACCACGCATACACAAACCACACATGCACAAACTACACATATGCAAACCACACATACACAAACCACACATACAAAAACCACACATACATAAACCACACATACACTAACCACACATACACAAACCACACATACACAATCCACACATACACAAACCACTCATACACAAACCACACATACACAAACCACACATACACAAACAACACATACACAAACCATACATACACAAACCATACATACACAAACCACACATACACAAACCATACACAATCCATACATACACTAACCACACATACACAAACTACACTTACACAAACCACACTCACACAAACCACACATCCACAAACAACTAATACACAAACAACACATACACAAACCAAACATACACAAACCACACATACACAAACCAATCATACACAAACCACACAAACATAAACCAGATATACACAAACCACACATACACAAACCACACATACACAAACCACACATACACAAACCACACATACAGAAAACACACATACACCACATTTACACAAACCATACATACACAAGCCACACATACACAAACCATACATACACAAACCACACATACACAAACCATACGCAAACCACACATACACAAATCATACACAAACCATACATACACAAACCACACATACACAAACCACACATAAACAAACCACACATGCACAAACCATACATACACAAACCACACATACACAAACCATACACACACAAACCACCCATACACATCCACACATACACGAACCACACATATACAAACCACACATACACAAACCACACACAAATCACACATACACCACACACACACAAACCACACATACACAAAGCATACACACACAAACCCCTCAAACACACACCACACTTACACAAAACACATATACCCCACACTTACACAAACCACACATACACAAACCACACATACACAAACCACACATAAACAAACCACACATGCACAAACCATACATACACAAACCACACATACACAAACCATACACACACAAACCACCCATACATATCCACACATACACGAACCACACATATACAAACCACACATACACAAACCACACACAAATCACACTTACACCACACACACACAAACCACACATACACAAAGCATACACACACAAACCCCTCAAACACACACCACACTTACTCAAAGCACATATACCCCACACTTACACAAACCACACATACACAAACTGCACATAAACAAACCATACACACACAAATCACACATACACAAACCACACATACAAAAACCACACATACACAAACCACACATACACAGACCACACGTTCACAAACCAAACATACACAAAACACACATACACAAACCACATATACAAACACAATACCTACACAAACTACACATACACAAACCACACATACACAAGTCACACATACACAAACCACACATACACAAGCCACACATACACATACCACACATGGACAAACCACATATACACCACACTTACGCAAACCATACATACACAAACCATACACCACTTATACATAAACCTAAAATACACAAACCACACATACACAAACCACACAAACACAAACCACACATAGACAAACCCCTCATATGCAAACCACACATACACAAACCACACTTACACAAACCACACACACACATACACAAACCACACTTACGCAAACCACACATACGCAAACCACACATGCACAAACCACACATAATCAAACCAGACATACACAAACCACATATACACAAACCACACATACAAAAAACACACATACACAAACCACATATACACAAACCACACATACACAAAACATAAATACACAAACCACACATACACAAACCACACTTACACAAACCCCACATACACAAACCACACATATACAAACCATACATACACAAACCACGCATACACAAACCACACATTCATAAACCACACATACACAAACCACACATACACAACCACACATACACAAACCACACATACGCAAACCACACATACACAAACCACACATACACAAAACACACATACACCACACATACACAAACCACACATACATAAACCACACATACACAAACCACACATACACAAACCATACACAACCCACACATACACAAACCACACCTGTGGTTCCTGTGGTGAGTAGTTTCAGGTAGTAGTTGCTGCCTCAGGTAGTTGCTGGTAGTAGTTGCTGGCGCATCAGCGTGGCCGCGTGGCCACGCTGATTCGCCGCCACTAGTATAATCCGTCTGCTCGTCTCTTCACCATCTGGTCTATGATGCTGTTGCTGGCAGCGCAGACGTGGTAATGTGGCAGCTTGGGTTGATTGGGTGTTATCTGTAGGAATTTATCTAGTTGGTTCTTGAAACGTTCAAGGTTATGTTCCGTTGATTCACGCAGGTGTCTGGGCAGTGCATTGAAGAGGAGTGGCCCTCTTATAGCGAAAGCGTTTTCCTTGAGCGTCTTGACTCTTGTACTTGCTCTGGGGTATATCCTTTCAATATGGCAGAGCCGACCCCGTCGTTGGTGGATGCTAAACCGTATATTCAAGTTATTTACAGATTTTTCGGTCAATATTTTGTAGATGTATAATATATCGTACCTTTCTCTACGCCTTTCTAGTGAGTAAAGGTCGAGTTCACGTAACCTTGCCCAATAGTCTAAATGTCGGATGTCAGATATTCTATCGGTGAAAGATCGTTGTACTGTTCCAAGTGACTGCTTTTCTCCTGCTCGCCACGGACTCCACAGCTGACAACAGTACTCTAGCAATGGTATCACGAGTGACTTTTAAAACGTCATCATAGGAAGCCTTTCACGTGTCCGGAAAATGCGAAGGATGCAGCCAGCCTGGCTTCGTGCCTTCTTTACCACATTTTGTATATGTTGGGTAAAGTTTCCGTCACAACTGAGGGTAATTCCTAGGTCTCTTATATACTCCTTGGTGTCTATATGTGAACCGACAGGTGCTGCAAACGTGTGTGCATTGTAGTTGATTCCCCCTGAACTGTAATGTATATGCTCAAATTTGTTGTCGTTGAAGGACATGTTATTATGCTCTGCCCACGAGTAAAGTAATGCCAGATCAGTTTGTAATTGTTCGGCATCAAATGCTGAAGAAACTTCCTTCAGTACCCTGGTGTCATTGGCAAAAGAAGCTACAGACGAGTGTAAGACGTGTCTGTTGATGTCGGAGATGTGGATCAGAAAGAGCAGAGGTCCAAGGACCGATCCCTGTGGCACCCCACTGTTGACTATCGACGGCCGAGACACTGCACCACTAGCCGCTACACACTGCTCCCTGTCAGTAAGAAACGAGTGCAGCCACAACCTGAGCTTTCCAGTAATGCCCATTTGTCTTATCTTGTGTAACAAAATGCCATGGTCATGCCATTTCGCTTTCGCGAAATCAAGATAGACCACATCAACATTTTTGTTATATTCCATCTTCTCTAAAATTGTTTCATAGTGGGCGAGCAGTTGGGAGAGGCATGAACGCCCAGTGCGAAAATCATGTTGGTCTTGGTTCATTTTGTTGTTTTGTTCGAGATATTGAGCTATGTTCTTATCCATTATTCTCTCCCACTTTAATAATGTGGGAGGTTAAGGCAACTGGTCGATCATATTTTGCTTCTGTCATCGACCCTCCCTTGTGGATTGGTGTGATGTTGGTACTTTTTAATTGCTTTGGTATTATACCAGATTCTAATGAAGTTCTATAAAGAAAAAGCAAAGGAACGCTCAGCTCTTTAGCGCAACATTTAACTAGCACAGTAGGGAAGTGGTCGGGACCAGCTGCCGAGTTAGTAGCCATCTCTTTATTGCTCCTTCTATGATGTTTCTGCTTAACTCCTTCAGACATAATATGTTCCAGTAAATCTACGGAGGCGGGAGCCCGGTATCATTGCCACTGCACCACACAACTGTCAAAACCACACTGCTGACCGTTAGAATTGTCGGAGAAACCTGGGGTTGCCACCAACCGACAGATCTTCATCTAACTTACCGGACTTACTGAGCTCCATATGACGCTAGAGCGTCATATAACTTATTGTAGAATTATGAAGATATGTCCATAATATGACGCGGTAGCGTCATATGAGTTTTTGGTTCACCCTGTCATATGACGCAGTAGCGTCATATAAGTCTGAATGAGTTAAAGTTATGTCAGTCAGTTTTGATGTGCCGTCAGTACCTTGACGAACAAAGTCCATAGGTGAGTTGATTATTTTGTCTTTCACAGGATTGCTGAAGACACTTTTGTACTGGAACAGTAGTTCTTCAACAATCTCCTGGGGTTCGTTTATGGTTCGGCCGTCTGAGTCAGTCAGTGGGCCAACACTCGCTCTCACTACTGACTTGTTTGCGGCATACTTGTAGAAGTATTTATGATTGGTTTTAATGCATGCCACGGCTTGTATTTCTTTTCGGTCATCTTCTAATTTAACTGACCTTTTAAGTTTTTCTTCTATAATGGTAATTTTGTTTTTGGTTTGCGTCAGTATTTCACTGTTGTTGGTGTTCTTGAGTTTTTTTCTTAGTTTTGTTCTCTTTCGCATCAGAACTTTTCGGTCCCTTGTTATGTTACCCTTATAAGGAGAGGTCTTATTAGACGATCTCCTCAACGGTACATATTTCTCTGATATTTCCAAGCATTTCGTCGTCAGTATGTCGTATTGGGCCTCAGGATCGCAGTCTTTCATGAGTGAATCACAATTTACTTCACTGAGGTCTCTCTTTAAACTTTACCAGCAGACTGACTCGCTGTGAAAGTTCATTCGACTGAAATTTGGTGCTTGTTGTGCTGCACTGAAAATTCTAGTTTGCATATTTGTAGATAAGCTGGTCGTCAGGGTTATGATGTTATGATCTGAGAGATTAGTTTTGCTTACAGTAATATTATGTAAAAGGTCATCATTGTTTGTCATCACAATGTCCAGTATGTTGTCACCTCTTGTGGGAGTGTTGATGGCTTGATGTAAACAGAAATCCTCCGCAAAGTTCAGGACAGCTTCTGCCTGAGTCTGCATGTCCCCTGCTCCTCCATATACACTCTCCAACTCCCAGTCTATGAGCGGGAAGTTTAGATCACCAGTGAGCATAATGGTAGGCATGGGTGGTGGTAGTGAGTTAATTACTTCTCTAATCTTTGTTAGATGGTCATTAAATGTATTTGTTGGGCACACTGGTGGCCTGTATATATTTATATATGGCCAATCAAAGTCTTTAAAGTATAGTACCAGGGATTCTGTGTACAAGTTTGATTCTGAGTGGAGAACTTGTGTCCTAGCTGCAAAGTGGCCATCCACGTAGGCGATGGCACCGCTTTTTTTCTTTTGTTTTGGTCTGTCCGTTCTATATGGTACAAAGTTTGGCATTTTTATTTCAGCTTCTCTGATTTCCTCTGTTAGGTGTGTTTCTGTTAGGGAGATTATACAGGCATTTTCAGTTTGTGCCACTTCTGTGAGTAATTTTATGTTGCCTCTAAATTTGTACAGTAAGAGGCCAGCAATATTTAGAGTGATTATTTTGTAAAGGCTGTCGGCATTGCTGCCACCTGTTGTTGCTGGTATCCTTGTAGCAGGTGCGTGGGGCCCCACTGCCACGGCACTGCTTTCAGCACTTGCAGTATATGTTGCTGTACTTGTTGCATTTGTTGCATTTGCTGCAATAAGAAAGACTGTGTAGTAACATTTTGTTGTTTTTCAGTCAGGTGTGGGGGTCCACTTTTCCATGCATTGTGTGGTTGAGGGGCTGGTGGTGGTATGGTTGACCGAGCGGGTAGTTGTTTGGCGGGGACTGCCTGTTGCCTTGTTGTTCGGTAGTTTGATAGTCAGAAGGGGGGGGGGGGGGGGCGAGTGCCCTTCAAATGTAGTCTTTTACATTCCATATTCAAACACTCCCGCTTTCTTTCTGACCCATAGCATATTGGTGGATGTAGAAAGACGCAGTCCTTACCTTTGTTACACCCTCTTACTGGGTCACAGCCGCTTACCATAATATACCTAGTGCACAGTATGGGGTGACCATAGGGACAATCGCGGCCCCTTAGTCCATATTTACACTTGTTGTTTTTGTAATAGTAGCATACCTTCTCTTTCCGTTGGTCGCTAGCCTGGTTTCCATTTCCTGTGGTAGTTTGGGTGTTGCCTTGTTTGCCAGCAGAGTGTTTTGTATTTTGATTTTGTGAGGACGGTTCGTTTGGCCCATTACTTTCATTATTTTCCTCACCAAGTTTATTTTCGTTGTCAAGTTCGTTTATTTCATCAACATCATTTACAGCACCTTTCTGCTCCAATCGTTGTTGTTGTCTTACCTCCCTCTCCTTCTCTAATATGGTGTACACCTGCGCAAACAACCGGTCACTATCTTCGCCCAGCTGTATTCACATTCTTCACATTCTTCACAAGTGTACTGACACCTTGTATTAAAGAAGTTCACTATGGCGTAAGCAGGGAGGTTTGAGCAGTCAGCATGGATAAAACTTTTACATTTCTGGCACTTCAAACACTCCAGTAAACATTGTTTGTTGCATATTGCACAGTAAGTATCCGAAGGTGGTAGGTTTTCCATTATGCACTGTAATTCAAATACCACCTTCGATAATCATGGAAAAGCAATGATTCACGAGTTCAAAGTTATAAGTTCACTGTAAGTCATGGAGCGGGACAGAGTACGTCCTTTTACCACGGCCGCCACTGACACACACACATACACAAACCATACGCAAACCATACATACACACACCACACATACACAAATCACACATACACAAACCACATATACACAAACCATACATACACAAACCACACATACACAAACCACACATACACAAACCATACATACACAAACCACGCATACACAAACCACACATACACACACATACAATCCACACATACACAAACCACACATACACAAACCACTCATACACATACCACACTTACACCACACATACACAAACTACACATACACAAACAACACATACACAAACCACACTTACACCACACATACACAAACTACACATACACAAACCACACATACACAAACCACTCATACACATACCACACTTACACCACACATACACAAACTACACATACACAAACCACACATACACAAACCGCACTTACACCACACATACACAAACCACACATACACAAACCACACCTACTCCACACTTACACCACACACACAAACCACACATACACAAACCACATATACACAAACCACACATACACAAACCATACATACACAAACCAAACATAGACAAACCATACATACACAAACCACGCATACACAAACCACACATACACAAACAATACATACACAATCCATACATACACAAACCATACATACACAAACCACCCATACACAAACCATACATACACAAACCACACATACGCAAACCACACATACACAAACCACCCATACACAAACCATACATACACAAACCACGCATACACAAACCACACATACACGAACCACACACACACAACCACACATACACAAACCACATATACACAAACCACACATACACAAACAATACATACACAATCCATACATACACAAACCATACATACACAAACCACCCATACACAAACCATACATACACAAACCACACATACGCAAACCACACATACACAAACCACCCATACACAAACCATACATACACAAACCACGCATACACAAACCACACATACACGAACCACACACACACAACCACACATACACAAACCACATATACACAAACCACACATACACAAACCACACATACGCAAACCACACAAAACCACACTTGCACCAAACACACACAAACCACGCATACACAAACCACACATTACACAAACCACACATACACAAGCCACACATACACACACCACACTTACACAAAGCACACATACACCACAAACACACAAACCACAAATACACAAACCGCACATACACAAACCATACACACACAAACCACACATACACTAACCACACATACACAAACCTGACATACACAAACCACACATACAGAAACCACACACACACACACAAACCACGCATACACAAACCATACATACACAAACCACATATACACAAACCACACATACAGAAACCACACATACACAAACCAGACTTACACCACACATACACACATCACACATACACAAACCACACACACACAGACCACACATACACAAACCACATAATTATACACAAACCACACATACGGAAACCATACATACACAAATCAAACATAGACAAACCATGCATACACAAACCACGCATACACAAACCACACATACACAAACCACACATACACAAACCACACATACACAAAGCACACATACATAAACCATACATACACAAACCACGCAGACACAAACCACACATACACGAACCACACACACACAAACCACACATACAATAAACCAAACATACACAAACCACACATACACAAACCAAACATACATAGGCCACACATATACAAACCACACATACACAAAGCACACATACACAAACCACATACCACACATACACAAAGCACACATACCCCACACATACACAAAGCACACATACACAAACTGCACATACACAAACCATACACACACAAATCACACATACGCAAACCACACATACACAAACCACACATACACAGACCACACATTCACAAACCAAACATACACAAAACACACATACACAAAGCACACATACACAAACCACATATTCACAAAGCACACATACACAAACCACATATACACAAACCACACCTACACAAACTACACATACACAAACCACACATAGGCTACACAAGTCACACATACACAAACCACACATACACAAACCACACATACACAAACCACACATAAACAAACCACATATAGACAAACCACATATACACAAACCACACATACAAAAACCACACATACACAAACCACGCATAAACAAACCACATATAGACAAACCACATATACACAAACCACATAATTATACACAAACCACACATACACAAACCACACATAAACAAACCACATATAGACAAACCACATATAGACAAACCACATATACACAAACCACACATACACAAACCACACAAAACATAAATACACAAACCACACATACATAAACCACACTTACACAAACCACACATACACAAACCACACACACACACACCATAACCACACATTTATAAACCACACATACACAAACCACACATACACAAACAACACATACACAAACCACACATACACAAACCACAAATACACAAAACACACATACACAAACCACACATACACAAACCATACATACACAAACCACACATACACAACCCACACATACACAAACCACACCTGTGGTTCCTTTGGTGAGTAGTTTCAGGCAGTAGTTGCTGGCCGTGGCCACGCTGATGTGCCGCCACTACTATAATCCGTCTGCTCGTCTCTTCGCCATGTGGTCTATGATGCTGTTGCTGGCAGCGTAGAGGTGGTAATGTGGCAGCTTGGGTTGATTGGGTATTATCCGTAGGAATTTATCTATTGGTTCTTGAACCGTTCAAGGTTATGTTCCGTTGAGTCACGCAGGTGTCTGGGCAGTGCATTGAAGAGGAGTGGCCCTCTGTTAGCGAAAGCGTTTTCTTTGAGCGTCTTGACTCTTGTACTTGCTCTGAGGTATATCCTTTCAATATGGCAGAGCCGACCCCGTCGTTGGTGGATGCTAAACCGTATATTCAAGTTATTTACAGATTTTTCGGTCAATATTTTGTAGATGTATTATATAGCGAACCTTTCTCTTCGCCTTTCTAGTGAGTAAAGGTCGAGTTCACGTAACCTTGCCCAATAGTCTAAATGTCGGACGTCAGATATTCTATCGGTGAAAGATCGTTGTACTGTTTCAAGTGACTGCTTTTCTCCTGCTCGCCACTGACTCCACAGCTGACAACTGTACTCTAGCAATGGTATCACGAGTGACTTGTATAACGTCAGCATAGGAAGCCTTTCACGTGTCCGGAAAATGCAAAGGATCCAGCCAGCCTGGCTTCGTGCCTTCTACAAGCCTTCGTGCCTTCTTTACCACATTTTGTATATGTTGGATAAAGTTTCCGTCACAACTGAGGGTAATTCCTAGGTTTCTTATATACTCCTTGGTGTCTATATGTGAATTGTCCGGTGCTGCAAACGTCTGTGCATTGTAGTTGATTCCCCCTGAACTGTAATGTATATGCTCAAATTTTTTGTCGTTGAAGGACACGTTATTATGCTATGCCCACAAGTAAAGTGATGCCAAATCAGTTTGTAATTGTTCGGCATCAGATACTGAAGAAACTTCCTTCAGTACCCTGGTGTCATTGGCAAAAGAAGCTACAGACGAGTGTAAGACGTGTCTGTTGATGTCGGAGATGTGGATCAGAAATAGCAGAGGTCCAGGGACCGATCCCTGTGGCACCCTACTGTTGACCACCGACGGCCGATACACTGCACCGCTAGCCGCTACACACTGCTCCCTGTCAGTAAGAAACGAGTGCAGCCACAACCCGAGCTTTCCAGTAATGGCCATTTGTCTTATCTTGTGTAACAAAATGCCGTGGTCTACCTTGTCAAAGGCTTTCGCGAAATCAAGATAGACCAAATCAACATTTTTGTTATATTCCAGCTTCTCTAAAATTGTTTCATAGTGGGCGAGCAGTTGGGAGAGGCATGAACGCCCAGTGCGAAAACCATGTTGGTCCTGGTTCATTTTGTTGTTTTGTTCGAGATATTTAGCCATGTTCTTAACCATTATTCTCTCCAAGACTTTAATAATGTGGGATGTTAAGGCAACTGGTCGATAATTTTTTGCCTCTGTCTTCGACCCTGCCTTGTGGATTGGTGTGTTGTTGGCACTTTTTAATTGCTTTGGTATTATACCAGATTCTAATGAAGTTCTATAAAGAAAAAGCAAAGGAACGCTCAGCTCTTTAGCACAACGTTTAAGGAGTACAGCAGGGAAGTGGTCGGGACCAGCTGCCGAGTTAGTAGCCATCTCTTTAATTACTCCTTCTATGATGTCTCTGCTTAAAGTTATGTCCGTCAGTTTTGATGTGCAGTCAGTACCTCGACGAAAGAAGTCCATAGGTGAGTTGATTATTTTGTCTTTCACGGGGTTGCTGAAGACAGTCTTGTACTGGAGCAGTAGTTCTTCAACAATCTCCTGGGGTTCGTTTATGGTTCGGCCGTCTGAGTCAGTCAGTGGGCCAATACTCGCTCTCACTACTGACTTGTTTGCAGCATACTTGTAGAAGTATTTAGGATCAGTTTTAATGCATGCAACGGCTTGTATTTCTTTCCGGTCATCTTCTAATTTAACTGACCTTTAAGTTTTTCTTCTATAATGGTAATTTTGTTTTCGGTTTGCGTCAGTATTTCACTGTTGTTGGTGTTCTTGAGCTTTTTTCTTAGTTTTGTTCTCTTTCACATCAGAACTTTTCGGTCCCTTGGTATGTTACCCTTATAAGGAGTGGTCTTATTAGACGATCTCCTCAACGGTACATATTTCTCTGATATTTCCAAGCATTTCGTCGTCAGTATGTCGTATTGGGCCTCAGGATTGCAGTCTTTCATGTGTGAATCCCAGTTTACTTCACCGAGATCTCTCTTTAAACTTTACCAGCAGACTGACTCGCTGTGAAAGTTCATTCGGCTGAGATTTGGTGCTTGTTGTGCTGCACTGGGAATTCTAGTTTGCATATTTGTAGATAAGCTGGTCGTCAGGGTTATGATGTTATGATCTGAGAGATTAGTTTTGCTTACAGTAATATTATGTAAAAGGTCATCATTGTTTGTCATCACAATGTCCAGTATGTTGTCACCTCTTGTAGGAGTGTTGATGGCTTGATGTACACAGAAATCCTCCGCAAAGTTCAGGACAGCTTCTGCCTGAGTCAGCATTTCCCCTGCTTCTCCATATACACTCTCCAACTCCCAATCTATTAGTGGGAAGTTTAGATCACCAGTGAGCATAATGGTAGGCATGGGTGGTGGTAGTGAGTTAATTACTTCTCTAATCTTTGTTAGTTGGTCATTAAATGTATATACATTAAATGTATTAAATGTATATACAGGTGGCCTGTATATATTTATATATAGCCAATCAAGGTCTTTAAAGTATAGTACCAGGGATTCTGTGTACAAGTTTGATTCTGAGTGGAGAACTTGTGTCCTAGCTGCAAAGTGGCCATCCACGTAGGTGATGACACCGCCTTTTTTCTTTTGTTTTGGTCTGTCCGTTCTATATGGTACAAAGTTTGGTATTTTTATTTCAGCTTCTCTGATTTCCTCTGTTAGGTGTGTTTCTGTTAGGGAGATTATACAGGCATTTTCAGTTTGTGCCACTTCTGTGAGTAATTTTATTTTGCCTCTAAATTTGTACGGTAAAAGGCCAGCAATATTTAGAGTGATTATTTTATAAAGGCTGTCGGCATTGCTGCCACCTGTTGTTGCTGGTATCCTTGTAGCAGGTGCGTGGGGCCCCACTGCCACGGCACTGCTTTCAGCACTTGCAGTATATGTTGCTGTACTTGTTGCATTTGTTGCATTTGCTGCAATAAAAAAGACTGTGTAGTAGCATTTTGTTGTTTTTCAATCTGGTGTGGGGGTCCACTTTCCCATGCAATGTGTGGTTGAGGGGCTGGTGGTGGCATGGTTGACCGAGCGGGTAGTTGCTTGGCGGGGGCTGCCTGTTGCCTCGTTGTTCGGTAGTTTGATATTCAGAGGGGGGGGGGGGGCCGAGTGCCCTTCAAATGTAGTCTTTTACATTCCATATTCAAACACTCCCGCTTTATTTCTAACCCATAGCATATTGGTGGATGTAGAAAGACGCAGTCCTTACCTTTGTTACACCCTCTTACTGGGTCACAGCCGCTTACCATAATATACCTAGTGCACAGTCTGGGGTGACCATAGGGACAATCGAGGCCCCTTAGTCCATATTTACACTTGTTGTTTTTGTAATAGTAGCATACCTTCTCTTTCCGTTGGTCGCTAGCCTGGTTTCCATTTCCTGTGGTAGTTTGGGTGTTGCCTTGTTTGCCAGCAGAGTGTTTTGTATTTTGATTTTGTGAGGACGGTTCGTTTGGCCCATTACTTTCATTATTTTCCTCACCAAGTTTATTTTCGTTGTCAAGTTCGTTTATTTCATCAACATCATTTACAGCACCTTTCTGCTCCAATCGTTGTTGTTGTCTTACCTCCCTCTCCTTCTCTAATATGGTGTACACCTGCGCAAACAACCGGTCACTATCTTCGCCCAGCTGTATTCTTGCACATTCTTCACAAGTGTCCTGACACCTTGTATTAAAGAAGTTCACTATGGCGTAAGCAGGGAGGTTTGAGCAGTCAGCATGGATAAAACTTTTACATTTCTGGCACTTCAAACACTCCAGTAAACATTGTTTGTTGCATATTGCACAGTAAGTATCCGAAGGTGGTAGGTTTTCCATTATGCACTGTAATTCAAATACCACCTTCGATAATCACGGAAAAGCAATGATTCACGAGTTCAAAGTTATAAGTTCACTGTAAGTCATGGAGCGGGCCAGGGTTCGTCCGTTCACCACGGCCGCCACTGACACACACACATACACAAACCATACACAAACCATACATACACAAACCACACATACACAAACCACACATACACAAACCATGTATACACAAACTGCACATACACAAACCATACATACAAACAACACATACACAAACCATACATACACAAACCACGCATACACAAATCACACATACACACACACAAACCACACATACACAAACCAAACATACACAAACCACACATACACAAACCACACTTACACCACACATACACAAACTACACATACACAAACCACACATACACAAACCACACTTACACCACACATACACAAACCACACATACACAAACCACACATACACAAACCACACATACACCACACTTACACCACACACACAAACCACACATACACAAAGCACATATATACAACCACACATACACAAACCATACATACACAAACCAAACATAAACAAACCATACATACACAAACTACGCATACACAAACCACACATACACAAACCATACATACACAAACCACAAATACACAAACCACACATACACAAACGTCACATACACAAACCACCCATACACAAACCATACATACACAAACCACACATACGTAAACCATACATTCACAAACCACACATACACATACCACACCTACGCGAACCACACACCCACAACCACACATACACAAACCACACATACACAAACCACACATACACAAACCACACTCAAACCATACTTACACCAAACACACACAATCCACACATACACAAACCACACATTACACAAACGACACATACACAAGCCACACATACACACACCACACTTACACAAATCACACATGCATCACACACACACAAACCACACATACACAAACCGCACATATAGAAACCACACATACATAAACCACACATACACAAACCACACATACACAAACCACACATTCACAAGCCACACATACACAAATCACACATACACAAACCACAGATACAGAAACCACATACACCACACTTACACAAATCAAACATACACAAGCCACACATACACAAACCACTCATACACAAACCACACATACATAAACCACACATACACAAACCACACATACACAAACCACACATACACAAACCACACAAACACAAACCACACAAACACAAACCACACATACACAAATAACTCATAAGCAAACCACACATACACAAACCACACTTACACAAACCACACACACACAAACCAAACATACACAAACAACACATACACAAACCACACATACGCAAACAACATATACACAAATCACACATACAGAAACCTCATATAAACATACCACACATACAAAAACCACACATACACAAACCACACATACACAAACCACACATTCTCAAGCCACACATTCACAAATCACACATACACAAACCACAGATACAGAAACCACATACACCACACTTACACAAACCACTCATACACAAACCACACATACATAAACCACACATACACAAACCACACATATTCAAACCACACAAACACAAACCACACAAACACAAACCACACATACACAAACCACTCATAAGCAAACCACACATACACAAACCACACTTACACAAACCACACACACACAAACCAAACATACACAAACAACACATACACATACCACACATACGCAAACCACACATACACAAATCACACATACACACATCTCATATAAACAAACCACACATACACAAACCACATATACACAAACCACACATACAAAAGCCATACATACACAAACCACACATACACAAACCACACATACAGAAACAATACACATACCACACATACACAAACCACACATACACAAACCACACATACACAAACACACATACACAAAGCACACATACACAAACCAAATATATACAAACCACACATACACAAACCACACATACACAAACCACACACCCGCAAACCACACATACACAAGCCACACATACACACACCACACATACACAAATCACACATACATCACACACACACAAACCACACATACACAAACCGCACATACACAAACCATACACACACCAACCACACATACAGAAACCACACACACACACAAACCACGCATACACAAACCACACATACACAAACCACACTTGCACAAACCACACATACACAAACCACACCCCCCCAAACCACACTTACACCACACATACACAAACTACACATACACAAACTACACATACACAAACTATAGTTACACAAACCACACATACACAAACCACACATACACAAGCCACACTTACACCACACATACACAAACTACACATACACAAACTACACATACACAAACTATAGTTACACAAACCACACATACACAAACCACACATACACAAGCCACACACAAACCACACTTACACCACACACACACATACTACACATACACAAACCACATATGAACAAACCACACATACAGAAACCATACATGTACAAACCAAACATAGACAAACCATGCATACACAAACCACACATACACAAACCACCCATACACAAACCTTACACACACAAACAACACATACACAAACCATACACCCACAAATCTTGCATACACAACCCACATATACACGAACCACACACCCACACAAACCACACATACACAAACCACACATACACAAACCACACATTCACTAACCACACATACACAAACCACACATACACAAGCCACACATACACACACCACACTTACACAAAGCACACATACACCACGCATACACAAACCACACATACACAAACCGCACATACACAAACCATACACATACTAACCACACATACACAAACCACACATACACAAACCACACATACACAAACCACACATGCACAGACCACACATACACAAACCAAACATACACAAAGCACATACACAAAGCACACATACACAAACCACACATACACAAACCACACACACACAAACCACATATACACAAACCACACATACACAAACTACTCAAACACAAACCACACTTACACAAACCACACATACACAAACCACACATACACAAACCACACATTCACAAGCCACACATACACAAATAGCACATACACAAACCACAGATACAGAAACCACATACACCACACTTACACAAACCATACATACACAAGCCACACATACACAAAGCACTCATACACAAACCACACATACATAAACCACACATACACAAACCACACATACACAAACCACACATACACAAACCACACAAACACAAACCACACAAACACAAACCACACATACACAAACCACTCATAAGCAAACCACACATACACAAACCACACTTACACAAACCACACACACACAAACCACACATACACAAACCACACATACACAAACCACACATACACAAACCACACATACACAAACCACACAAACACAAACCACACAAATACAAACCACACATACACAAACCACTCATGAGCAAACCACACTTACACAAACCACACATACACATACCTCATATAAATAAACCACACATACACAAACCACATATACACAAATCACACATACAAAAGCCATACATACACAAACCACACATACACAAACCACACATACAGAAACCATACACAAACCACACATACACAAACCACACATACACAAACCACACATACACAAACACACATACACAAACCACACATACACAAACCAAATATATACAAACCATACATACACAAACCACACATACACAAACCACATATACGCAAACCACACATACACAAGCCACACATACACACACCACACTTACACAAATCACACATACATCACACACACACAAACCACACATACACAAACCGCACATACACAAACCATAAACACACAAACCACACATACAGAAACCATACACACACACAAACCACGCATAAACAAACCACACATTCACAAACCACACATGCACAAACCACACATACACAAACCACACATACCCAAACCACACTTACACCACACATTCACAAACTACACATATACAAACCACACATACGCAAACCACACATACACAAACCACACATGCGCAAATCACACATACACAAAACACAAATACACCACACTTACACAAACCACACATACACAAACCACACATACACAAACCATATATACACAAGCCACACATACACAAACCATTCAAAAACCTCACATACTCAAACCACACATACACAAAACACACATGCACAAACCACACATACACAAACCACACATACCTAAACCACACTTACAC
Organism: Paralithodes platypus; assembly: GCA_032716605.1. Classification (NCBI taxonomy): domain Eukaryota; kingdom Metazoa; phylum Arthropoda; class Malacostraca; order Decapoda; family Lithodidae; genus Paralithodes; species Paralithodes platypus. The sequence continues at coordinate 51,069,759 of CM064567.1, forward strand.
CACACATTCACAAACTACACATACACAAACCACACATACGCAAACCACACATACACAAACCACACATGCGCAAATCACACATACACAAAACACAAATACACCACACTTACACAAACCACACATACACGAACCACACATACACAAACCATATATACACAAGCCACACATACACAAACCATTCAAAAACCTCACATACTCAAACCACACATACACAAACCATACATATACAAACCACATATACACAAACCACACATAAACAAACCACACATACACAAACAATACATACACAAACCACAAATACACAAACCACACACACACACAAACCACACATACACTCACCACACATACACAAACCACACATACACAAAGTACACATACATAAACCACACATACATAAACCACACACAAACCACACTTACAGCACACATACACAAACCACCCATACACAAACCACACTTACACCTTGCACACATATACCATACATACACAAACCACACATACACAAACCATATACACACAAACCACACATACACAAACCACACATACACAAACCACACATACACAAACCACACATACACATACCACACATACACAAAACACACATGCATAAACCACACATACACAAAGCACACATACACAAAGCACACATACACAAAGCACACATACACAAAGCACACATACACAAACCACATATACACAAACTACACATACACAAACTACACAAACACAAACCACACATACACAAACCACACATACACAAACCACACATTCACAAGCCACAACTGTGGTTGTAGTTGAGGCCTGTCAGTTAGCGCCCCGTGGTCCACGCCGTTGCGGCGCCGCCAATTTACATGCCATCTACCCTCCTCTGTGCCAGCTGGTCAAGAATGCTGTTGCTGGCAGCACGGAGGTAGTAGTGGGGTAGGAGGGGTTGGTCTGGCAGTGATGACAGGAAATCATCCAAGTCCTTTTTGAATTTTTCAACGGTTGGGTAGTTTTGTTTTATATTTCTTTTGGCAGTGAATTGTATAGCTTTGACCCCGTGTAGCGAAGGCATTTTCTTTAAGTGTCTTAACTCTTGTCAGTGCTCTTGAGTTAATTGACCTGATAATACACATACGGCCCAGTTCGTTGGTTTTCTTTTATCTCTATCAACTCCTTTTCTTACTCTCACAGCAGGTTTGGGGCTATGTTGTTGAGAATATTCCAGGTATAAATGATCAAGTATCTTTCTCGGCGTCGTTCTAGAGAGTACAAGTTTAGAGACTTAAGTCTTTGCCAGTAGTCTTCCTCCTTCACAGACACTATTTTACTAGTGAAGGAGCGCTGGATGCCTTCCAATGCTTATTTTTCTCGTGACTTCCAGGGATTCCATAGCTGGCAACCGTATTCCAAGAGTGGTATTACCAAGGCCTTATACAGGGTTAACATAGGTTCTCTTTCACGAGTTCTGAAAGTACGCAATACCCAGCCAACCTGGGCTCGCGTCTTTAGTACTACTGTTACGATATAGGTAGTGAAGGTGGCATCATCACTGATTGTTACCCCTACGTCTAGCATTTTGTTGTTGCACTTTATTCTTTGGCCATCATGTGCCGAATAGTGGGCTTCTTCTACACAAATCACGCATATGCAAACCACGTACACCACACTTACACAAACCACACATACACAAACCACACAAACACAAGCCACACATACACAAACCACTCATTAGCAAACCACACATACACAAACCACACATACACAAAACCACACATACACAAACCATACATACGCAAACCACACATACACAAACCACACATACACAAACCTCATATAAACAAACCACACATACACAAACCACATATACACAAACCACACATACAAAAGCCAGACATACACAAACCACACATACATAAATCACACATACAGAAACCATACACAAGCCACACATACACAAACCACACATACACAAACCACACATACACAAACCACACATACACAAACCAAATATATACAAACCAAACATACACAAACCACACATACACAAACCACACATACATAAACCACACATACGCAAACCACACATACACAAACCAAACATACAAAAACCACACATGCACAAACCACACATACACAAAACACACATACATCCCACATACACAAACCACACATACACAAACCATATATACACAAACCACACATGCACAACCATACACAAACCACACATACACAAACCACACATACACGAACCACACATACACAAACCACACACACACAAACCACACATACACAAACCATTCATACACAAACCACAAATGCACAAACCATCCATATACAAACCACGCATACACAAACCACACATACACAAACCACACACACACACAAATCACACATACACAAACCACACATGCACAAACCACACTTACACCACACATACACAAACCACACATACACAAACCACACACACTCAAACCACACATGCACAAACCACACTTACACCATGCACACATACACCATACATACACAAACCACACATTCACTAACCATACCCACACAAACCACACATACACAAACCACACATACACAAACTACACACACACAAACACAAACCATACACAAACCATACATACACAAACCACACATACACAAATCACACATACACAAACCACATAATTATAAACAAACCATACATACACAAACCACACATACACAAACCATACATACACAAACCACGCATACACAAACCACTCATACACATACCACCCTTACACCACACATACACAAACTACACATACACAAACCACACATACACAAACCACACTTACACCACACATACACAAACCACACATACACAAACCACACATACACACACCATATATACACAAACCACACATGGACAAACCATACACAAACCACACATACACGAACCACACATACACAAACCACACATACACAAACCACACATACACAAACCATACATACACAAACCACAAATACACAAACCATCCATACACAAACCACGCATACACAAACCACACATACATAAACCACACACACACACAAATCACACATACACAAACCACACATACACAAACCACACTTACACCACACATACACGAACCACACATACACAAACCACACAAACATAAACCACACACAAACCACACTTACAGCACACATACACAAACCACCCATACACAAACGACACACACACAACCACACATACACAAACCACACTTACACCATGCACACATACACCATATATACACAAACCACACATTCACAAACCATACCCACACAAACCACACATACACAAACCACACATACACAAACTACACATACACAAACCAGACATACACAAACCACACACACAAAAAACACACATACACAAACCACACATACACAAACCACATATACACACACCACACATACAGAAAGCACACATACACAAACCACACATGCGTAAACAACACATACACAAACCATACATATACAAACCACACATACACAAACCACACATATATAAACCCTTCATGTAAAAACAACACAAACACAAACCTCACATACATAAACCACACATACACAAACAACACATACACAAACCACACATGCATTAACCAAACATACACAAACCACATCTACATAAACCACACTTACACAAACCATACATACATAAGCCACACATACACAAACCATACATCTACAAACCACACATGCATAAACCATTCATCCACAAACAACACATACACAAACCAAACATACACAAACCACCCATACACAAACCACCAATACACAAACCACACATACACAAACTACACATACACAAACCACACATACACAAATAACACATACACAAACCAGACATACACAAGCCAGACATACACAAAGCACACATACACAAAGCACACATACACAAAGCACACATACACAAATCACACATACACAAAGCACACATACACAAACCAGACATACACAAACCACACATACATAAACCACACATACACAAACAACATAATTATACATAAATCACGCATACACAAACCACCCATACACAAACCACCCATATACAAACCACACATACACAAACTACACATACACAAACCACACATACACAAACCCAAGATGCACATTGCACAGACCACACACACACACACCAAACATACACACACCAAACATACACATAACACACATACACAAAGCACACATACACAAAGCACACATACACAAAGCACACATACACACACCACACACACACAAACCACATATACACAAACCACACATACAAAAACTACACATACACAGACCACACATACACAAACCACATATACACAAACCACACTTACACAAACCACACATACACAAGCCACAAATACACAAACCACACATACACAAACCAAACATACAAAAACCACACATGCACAAACCACACATACACAAAACACACATACATCCCACTTACACAAACCACACATACACAAACCATATATACACAAACCACACATGCACAAACCATACACAAACCACACATACACAAACCACACATACACGAACCACACATACACAAACCACACATACACAAACCATTCATACACAAACCACAAATGCACAAACCATCCATACACACACCACGCATTCACAAACCACACATACACAAACCACACACACACAAATCACACATACACAAACCACACACACACAAACCACACTAACACCACACATACACAAACCACACATACACAAACCACACACACACACACCACACATACACAAACCACACTTACACCATGCACACATACACCATACATACACAAACCACACATTCACTAACCATACCCACACAAACCACACATACACAAACCACACAAACACAAACTACACACACACAAACACAAACCATACACAAACCATACATACACAAACCACACATACACAAATCACACATACACAAATCACATAATTATAAACAAACCATACATACACAAACCACACATACACAAACCATACATACACAAACCACGCATACACAAACCACACATACACCCACAAACCACTCATACACAAACCACACATACACAAACCACTCATACACATACCACCATTGCACCACACATACACAAACTACACATACACAAACCACACTTACACAAACCACACATACACAAACCATATATACACAAACCACACATGGACAAACCATACACAAACCACACATACACGAACCACACATACACAAACCACACATACACAAACCACACATACACAAACCATACATACACAAACCACAAATACACAAACCATCAATACACAAACCACGCATACACAAACCACACATACACAAACCACACACACACACAAATCACACATATACAAACCACACATACACAAACCACACTTAGACCACACATACACAAACCACACATACACAAACCACACAAACATAAACCACACACAAACTACACTTACAGCACACATACACAAACCACCTATACACAAACCACACACACACAAACCACACATACACAAACCACACTTACACCATGCACACATACACCATACATTCACAAACCACACATTCACAAACCATACCCACAGAAACCACACATACACAAACCACACATACACAAACTACACATACACAAACCAGACATACACAAACCACACACACAAAAACCACACATACATTAACCACACATACACACACCACACATACAGAAAGCACACATACACAAACCACACATGCGTAAACAACACATACACAAACCATACATATACAAACCACACATACACAAACCACACATATATAAACCCTTCATGTACAAACAACACAAATACAAACCTCACATACATAAACCACACATACACAAACAAAACATACACAAACCACCCATGCATTAACCACACATAAACAAACCACATCAACATAAACCACACATACACAAACCACACATACATAAGCCACACATACACAAACCATACAGCTACAAACCACACAAGCATAAACCATTCATCCACAAACAACACATACACAAACCAAACATACACAAACCACCCATACACAAACCACCCATACACAAACTACACATACACAAACCACACATACACAAATAACACATACACAAACCAGACATACACAAGCCAGACATACACAAAACACACATACACAAAGCACACATACACAAAGCACACATACACAAATCACACATACACAAAGCACACATACACAAACCAGACATACACAAACTACACATACATAAACCACACATACACAAACAACATATACATAAACCACGCATACACAAACCACCTATAAACAAACCACCCATATACAAACCACACATTCACAAACTACACATACACAAACCACACATACACAAACCCAACATGCATATTGCACAGACCACACACACACACCAAACATACACAAAGCACACATACACACAGCACACATACACAAAGCACACATACACAAACCACACATACACAAACCACACACACACAAACCACATATACACAAACCACACATACAAAAACTACACATACACAGACCACACATACATAAACCACATATACACAAACCACACTTACACAAACCACACATACACAAGCCACAAATACACAAACCACACATATACAAACCACATAACTATACACAAACCACACATACACCACACTTACACAAACCATACATACTCAAGCCACACATACACAAACCACTCATCCCAAACCCACACATACACAAACCACACATACACAAACACAAACCACACAAACACAAACCACACATACACAAACCACTCATAAACAAACCACACATACACAAACCACATATACACAAACCACACATACAAAAACCATACATAAACAAACCACACATACACAAACCACACATACAGAAACCATACACAAACCACACATACACAAACCACACATACACAAACCACACATACACAAACAAAATACAGACAAACCACACATACACAAACCACACATACACAAAGCACACATATCAAACCACACATACGCAAACCAAACATACACAAACCAAACATGTACAAACCACACATGCGTAAACCACACATACACAAAACACACATACACCACACTTACACAAACCACACATACACAAACCATACACAAACCACACATACACAAACCACACATACACAAACCACACATTCACAAACCATACCTGTGGTTCCTGTGGTTCCTGTGGTTGTAGTTGAGGGCTGTCAGTTAGTGCCCTGTGGTCCACGCCGTTGCGGCGCCGCCACTGTACATCCCATCTACCCTCCTCTGTGCCAGCTGGTCAAGAATGCTGTTGCTGGCAGCACGGAGGTAGTAGTGGGGTAGGATTGGTTGGTCTGGCAATGATGACAGGAAATCATCCAAGTCCTTTTTTAATTTTTCAACGGTTGGGTAGTTTTGGTTTCTTATTTCTTTTGGCAGTGCATTGTAGAGCTTCGGACCCCGTGTAGCGAAGGCATTTTCTTTAAGTGTCTTAACTCTTGTCAGTGCTCTTGAGTTAATTGACCTGATAATACACATACGGCTCAGTCGTTGGTTTTCTTTTATCTCTATCAACTCCTTTTCTTCCTCTCCCAGCAGGTTTGGGGTTAAGTTGTTGAGAATTTTCCAGGTATAAATGATCAAGTATCTTTCTCGGCGTCGTTCTAGAGAGTACAAGTTTAGAGAATTAAGTCTTTGCCAGTAGTCTTCCTCCTTCACAGACACTATTTTACTAGTGAAGGAGCGCTGGATGCCTTCCAATACTTGTTTCTCTCGTGACTTCCAGGGATTCCATAACTGGCAACAATATTCCAAGAGTGGTATTACCAAGGCCTTATACAGGGTTAACATAGGTTCGCTTTCACGAGTTCTGAAAGTACGCAATACCCAGCCAACCTGGGCTCGTGTCTTTTGTACTACTGCTAGGATATGGGTAGTGAAGGTGGCATCATCACTGATTGTTACCCCTAGGTCTAGCACTTTGTTGTTACACTTTATTCTTTGGCCATCATGTGCCGAATAGTGGACTTCTTTTATTTTGTTTCTACCATATCTAACCAGTTCAAATTTGCTATTATTGAAAGACATATTATTTGTTTCGGCCCATGTATATAGCTTGGTAAGGTCAGATTTTAATTTGTCCACATCTGCCATTGATTTAGTTTCTTTCATTACTCTGGTATCATCGGCAAAAGACGAGACTTTGGAGTAGAGTGTACCTTGGTCAATGTCGGATATAAGTATGAGGAACAGCAGTGGCCCCAGTACAGAACCTTGAGGGACACCACTGTAGACATTTGAGTCATGGGAAATGACACCACCCACAGCAACACATTGCTTTCTCTCGTTCAGGAAGTTATGGATCCATACTCCAAGGCGACCTACTATTCCTAGATTGCGGACTTTATGTAATAGGATTCCGTGGTCCACCTTGTCGAAGGCCTTACTGAAGTCCAAGTAGATTACATCGATGTTGCTGCCATTCTCTAGTGTACTAACAATTTTTTCATGATGGGCAAGGAGCTGGGACAAGCACGATCTACCTTGTCGAAATCCGTGTTGGCTATCATTCATTTTATTGTTTTGTTCAAGGTAGTTTGTAATATTCTTGACAATAATTTTCTCAAAAGTTTTAATGATATGGGATGTGAGGGCAATAGGTCGGTAGTTTTCGGCTTTTGCCTCTTGACCCGCCTTTGAATACGGGAGTTACCTTAGCTCTCTTCAGTAATCCAGGAACAATCCCGGAATCTAGTGAAGATCTGTATAGGATTTTGAGAGGTACACACAACTGTTCTGCACATTTCTTCAGTAGTATGGCCCGAAAACCATCAGGGCCAGCTGCAGCATTGGTGGATTTTTTTTTAACTGCTTCTATTATATCATTCTCAGTAAAAGCTATATCTTCTATTGATGGGTCCATGATCTTGTTGTAGAAAAAGTTGTTGGGTTCTGTGATGATCTTATCTTTAAAAGGAGTACTGAAAACACTCTCGTACTGTTTACAAAGAGCTTCACAAACTTCTGTTGGGTCTTCAATCATTTTACCGTGCTCACTTGTTAAAGGACCAACAGCGGCCTTAATTGTTGATCGGTTACTTGCATATTTAAAGAAGTATTTAGGGTTTGACTTGATTGCAGATACTGCCTGTTCATCTCTTAGTTTCATTTCTTTTTCAATAGAGGTTTTCAACTGCTCTTCTAGCGTCAAGATTTTCCGCTGCATCATAGTACGGTTGTGGTCGTTGGTAGGATGGGCAATTTTTGCTCGTAGTCTTCTTCGTTTTCTCATTATTATCTTTCGATCACGGGGAATTTTCTTAGTGGTTGAGGGTTGTTTTTTAATAGGGGTGTATTTTTCACAAATTGCTAAGCAATGTTTCAGCAGTAAGTCATATTGGTTATTGGGGTCTGTATCTGTCAACAATTTCTCCCAACATAATTCACCCAATTCTCTATCAATATTCTCCCAGCATGTATTAGTACTGAACAAATTTAGTTCATTTAAATTTAGGTTTCTTTGGGGTGGTATCATTGCTTTGTTGTGTTCTATAGATTTTATGTTGATCGTCATTACAATTATATTGTGGTCTGATATAGTAGTTGGGTCTACAGTGTACTCGTGGACAAGCTCTTCGTTATTAGTGAAGAATAGGTCTAGGATATTTTAGCCACGTGTAGGGACTCAGATATACTGGTTCATGCAGTAGTTCTCTGCTAGGTCAAGGAGGGCAGCTGCTTGTAATTGTGCATCTGTAGATCCTCCTTGTACCACTTCAGTTTCCCAGTCAATTATTGGTAAGTTGAAATCACCCGTTAGGATGATATTTGGTAAGGGAGCTGACATCTCATTTATTTTGTCTTTAATCAGTGTCAGGATTGGGATAAAATTGTTCTGGGTACAGTCAGGAGGGCGATAGATGACAATAAACATCAGATTTATGTGTTCAATGTTGAGCATTTGTACCTCAGAAACTGAGTTTGAGAATGAAAGTATCACTTTGGTGTACGGGGAGATTGTGTCTTTGAGATAGGTGATAATTCCTCCTTTCTTTCTTCTATTTGCTCTATCAGTTCTGAACGATGTATAGTTGTTTATTTTAACCTCGGCATCTTTAATATTTTCAGAGAGATGTGATTCGGTAAGTGCAACAATAAGGGCTTCCTCTTCAGATGCTAATTCAGAAATTATTTCAAGCTTTGCTTTGAACTTGCGTGGGATTAGCCCCTCAATGTTGCATGAAATTATTTTGTTTATGGAAACATATGATCTGGTGAGAGGACTCCTTGAGGATGGCCTATCGGCACACGGGATGGATGCCAATTGATGCTTTGGTCTTGTTGCCATGCTTTTATCTTGCGGATATGGTTCATTTGCATTTGAAGAATTTGCACTTGTTTTATAAGAAAATGTTCTATTCCATCACTTGGTCTTGGTTGGTTCTGTACAGGGGGAGCTGCAATAAATGGATGTATAGGCTCAGGAATAACTGGTGGAGTAGCAGTGGGTGTAGTTACTGTAGAAGTAGGTGGTCCTGGCCCAACATAAACTGTGGGTCCTGGTCCAGCCGATGGTCTTGGCTCAACCACTGGACCAGGTGGTGGTAAAGTTCTGGGTCCTGGATTGTAAACATTAGTAGGTGGTACCTGGTGAGCAGTCGTTGGTGGTAGTCTGGAGTTCAGAGGTCGACGACGAGTGCCTTTAAGGTGAAGTTTCCTACATCTTTGGTTAAAACACTCGGATGCCTCTGCTGATCCTTTACAGATAATAGGGTGAATGTTCTCACACTGACGGCCTTTGACACATCCATGTGCAGGGTTAGGGCCATGAGCTTGGTAGGCTGGACAGATGTTAGGGTGATTATATCTGCAATCACGACCTTCTCGGCCGAATTTACAACTATTTTGTTTGTAATAGAAACAGATCTTGTCAACCTTTTCATTCAATTGTGGTATAGAGGCATTTGTTTCTTGAACACTGGTTTGCGTCTCTTTTTCAGATTCAGAATGATGTAATGTTTTGTCCTCATCTTGTGTAAGGTCAGTCACTGTACTGGTACTGGTAACATCACGCTCGATGATTGATTGTACCCATGCATACTGTTCATCATATTTATCCTTAAACTTGAATTGTACACAACTCTCACAATTGTAGTGGATTCTAGAGTTAAAGTAATTTATTAGGTGGTATGATGGAAGTTCAGAACAGGCAACATGGATAAAACAATTACAGTTTTCACACTTTAAACACTCAATTATGCAAGACTTGGTACACTTTGAGCATGAATTTCCCGGAGGGGGTAGGCTTGTTCTATGAGACATGCTTCTAGGTAGGGGAGAGGGGGGGGGGAGGTTGTTTACAGACCGGTAATTCACTTTACTATTTTATATTTAGGGTTTCACTTTTTAAATTACCGGTACCTTAATTAAACTTCCACACGATAGATTCATATCACCAATATGGAGAAAGGCGATGGGGGAAGATAGTGGTAGTGGTAGATATGTTGGTGGAAATGTTGGTGTGGGTGGTTTGTATGGTTGAACAACAGGTGGCGCTGACTGTGGGCGAGAAGGCTGGGTAGAGTATAGTATTTTCGTTAACATTTCATCACCCACTCGCTTAATTTTCTTCCAGATACAATCACAAACGGCGCGAATCCTTAATGCTTAATTGGCATAGGTCACTACACTGTAACGTCAGTATTTCCAGAGATATTGACATAATCTGAGGACCTCTGCTGCACCGTGATTACACCCGGTCACCGGTCACACACACACATACATACACAAACCACACATACACAAACCTCATATACACAAACCACACATATACCTACCGTACATACACAAACCACGCATACACAAACCACACATACACAAACCACACACACACAAACCACACATACACAAACTACACATACACAAACCACACTTACACCACACATACACAAACTACACATACACAAACCACACTTTCACCACACATACAAAAACCACCCATACACAAACCACACACACAAACACACATACACAAACCACACATACACAAACCACACTTACACCATGCACACATACACCATACATACACAAACCACACATACACAAACCATACACACACAAACCACATATACACAAACCACACATACACAAACAACACATACACAAACCACACACACACAAACCACACATACAGAAAGCACACATACACAAACCACACATTCACAAATTACACACAAACCACACTTACACAACGCATACACAAACCACACATATACAAACCACACATACACAAACCACAATTACAAAAAGCACACATACACCACACATACACAAACCACACATACACAAACCATACACTCACACACCACACATATACAAACCACACATACACCAACCACACATACACAAACCACACACACAAACCATACATACACAAACCACACATACACAAACCACACATACACAAACCTCACATACATAAACCACACATACACAAACAACACATACACAAACAACACATTAATTAAATACACATACATAAACCACACACATACATAAACCACACACATACATAAACCACACATACATAAACCACACATACACAAACCACCCATACACAAACCACCCATACACAAACCACACATGTACAAACTACACATACACAAACCACACATACACAAACCACACATACACAAACCACACATACACAAACACATACACAAACCACACATACACAAACCACACATACATAAACCACATACACAAACCACACATACACAAACTACACATACACAAACCACACATACACAAACCACATACACAAACCACACATACATAAACCACACATACACAAACACATACATAAACCACACATACACAAACCTCACATACACAAACCACACATACATAAACCACACATACACAAACCATACTTATACACACCACACATACACAAACCACACATACATAAACCAAACATGTACAAACAACACATACACAAGCCTCACATACATAAACCACACATACACAAACAACACATACACAAACCACACATGCATTAACCACACATACACAAACCACACATACACAAACCACACACACACAAACAACATATACACAAACCACACATACAAAAACTACACATACACAAACCACACATACATAAACCACATATACACAAACCACACTTACACAAAACCACACATACACAAGCCACAAATACACAAACCACACATTCGAAAACCACATATACACAAACCACACTTACAAAAACTACACATACACAAACCACACATACATAAACCACATATACACAAACCACACTTACACAAACCATACATACAAAAGCCACACATACACAAACCACTCATACATCTCTGGGGAGGTGTGGTGGAGTGGTCTTGCCACTGGCCTGGTAATCCAAAGGTCCCGGGTTCAAATCCCGATGTATCAATGGGAAGATATTATTGGGATGGAATTTGTGCTGTACCTAGTATCAGTGCATTACCACAAGCCCACCGAAACGTCAATAAAATACCCTCATTGTTCCCTGATTAACACCTTACGAGCGGCCTATGCGGTTTATTTATATGTACCGCCCAGCGGGGTGTTTTTAGCCAAAATAGGGCTGTTTACGTGATCATTTTCATGCCTAAATAAGACCCAGAACGTAAAACAAGTACCTATCCCTGAAAGGGCATAAACAGAGCTTTCGAATGACACCATAACGATCCTTTTATGATGGCTAGTTTTCTTGCAATAACCGTGCAACGCGAGTGCAAAAAGCATGTTATTCGGTACTTTCCCCATATAATTCAGTATGTAGTGAGTGAGAGAGGGAGGAGGGAGCTGAGATTCGTGTCAGTAGGTTCGCCGCGGTGGTCTGGAGCAGTCATACGCTCGCTAGTCTCCTGCCACCACTTGTCTCTCTCTCTCAGCAACATTACGTGCTGAAATTGCCACTCGACCTATGTCGAGCGCCGCCACATAGTCTAGCTTTATTTAACTCGACTTATGTGGTGAGCCGCTAATTAAGGGTTAAATAGCACTGTATGAATATTCCCATATTCAAAATATGCTATAGAGGTGCAATGCCTGGTGAGTTATCTGCTCAACAGGTGGCGTTGTTTGTGTGTAAGTGTGAGAGTCCGAGTGTAGGGGGTGAGACAGTGAAGCACGGGAACGAGGTGGCTTCAGAGATGGGGTCGTTTCGGGCCATGAGTGAGCACCGTGCCTCATGTGAAGGCAAGATGGCAGGTGCTCGTTGTACTCTACGTGCTTCACATGTCTCACTCCCTAGACTGGAACAAGACCTCATAGGCTTCACTGTTCATTGTAAAGCGGTGAATGTTAAAGCTCTCTGCCTATGCCCGAGAGGAAGTAAGTTGGAATATAGAAAACAAATTTAAAAAATAAAAATACACAAACCACACATACACAAACCACACATACACAAACAACACATACACATACCACACAAACACAAACCACACAAACACAAACCACACGTACCCAAACCACTGATAAACAAACCACACATAGACAAACCACATATACACAAACCACACATACAAAAACCATACATACACAAACCACACATACACAAACCACACATACAGAAACCATACACAAACCACACATACACAAACCACACATACACAAACCACACATACACAAACCAAATATATACAAACAACACATACACAAACCACACATACACAAAGCACACATAACAAAGCACACATACGTAAACCACACATACACAAACCAAACATGCACAAACCACACATGCGTAAACCACACATACACAAACCACACATACACCACACTTACACAAACCAAACATACACAAACCATACATACACAAACCACACATACACAAACCATACACAAACCACACATACACAAACCACACATACACAAACCACTCATACACAAACCATACATAAACAAACCACGCACACACAAAACACACATACACAAACCACACTCACACAAACCACACATAGACAAACCACACATACACAAACCACACTTACACCAAACATACACAAACTACACATACACAAAGCACACACAAACCACACCTACACCACACATACACAAACCCCCCATACACAAACCGCACACACACAAACCACACATACACAAACCACACTTACACCATGCACACATACACCATACATACACAAACCACACATGCACAAACCATACACACACAAACCACACATACACAAACCACACATACACAAACCACACACATACATACCACACATACACAAACCACACATACACAAACCACACATACAGAAAGCACACATACACAAACCACACATACACTAGTTACACACAAACCACACTTACACCACACATACACAAACCACACATACACAAACCACACTTACACAAAGCACATACACAAACCACACATACACAAACCACACATACACAAACCATACACATACAAACCACACATATACAAACCACACATACACCAACCGCACATTCACAAACCACACACACACAAACCACACATACACAAACCACCCATACACAAACCACACATACACAAACCTCACATACATAAACCACACATACACAAATAACACATACACAAACAACACATGAATTAACCACACATACACAAACCACACATACATAAACCACACATACACAAACCACACATACATAAACCATACATATACAAACCACACATGCATAAACCACACATACACAAACCACACATACACAAACCACCCATACACAAACCATCCATACACAAACCACCCATACACATACCACACATACACAAACTACACATACACAAACCACACATACACAAACCACACATACACAAGCCACATATGCACAAACCACATACACAAACTACACATTCACAAACCATGTATACATAAGCCACACATACACAAACACATACATAAATCACACATACACAGACCACACATACACAAACCACACATGCATAAACCACACATACACAAACCGTACTTATACACACGACACATCCACAAACCACACATACATAAACCATACATGTACAAACAACACATACACAAACATACAAAGGAGTACAAAGGAGTACAACGGAAATCAAGCAACAACATATCTAGTGACCCTTCTAGGCTGCTTGTCCTCCAAAACACTGAGGATCAAGTGTCTAAACAGTGGTTTAGAGTGGGTAAGGGAACATTGGAAAGGGAACTACTGCCCTGCCACTAACGTGGCAGGACTAGGAAGTTAGTAGGGGACATATGGGTTAGGAACTGAGGGGAAGATAAAATAAAGTTATTCATTTACAAACGCAGTCAGTCGCGGGTTTGATGCGAGATATTTGTCTAGGCGGAATTTAAATGAATCAACGGTGCTGCAGTCTATAACGTCTCGGGGAAGTCCATTCCACAAGTTGACAACTCGATTAAAGAAGAAATTCTTAGATTCGTGCGAGTTAAAAGATTTACCAATAATTTTGCAACCGTTTCCCCGCGTGTAATTATATTGGTCGATAGTGAAGTACTTACTACAGTTCATATTGTCGATGCCTTTGATGATTTTGAACACTTGAATTAAGTCACCTCTTAATCTGCGCTGGGTTAAAGGAAATAGATTTAATTCTCTAAGGCGTTCTTCGTATGGTTTGTTCTTTAGGCTAGGTATCATTTTGGTAACTCTACGTTGAACTCGTTCTAGCTTGTTTATATCTTTTTGGTAATAAGGGCAACAGCATTGAACGCAGTATTCCAGAAGAGGGCGGACTAAGGAATTGTAAAGGGTTAGGATTACGTCTTTGGATTTATGCTCAAATGATCTGCCTATAAAGCCAATTATTTTGTTTGCCTTCTTAACAACCTCTGAACATTGTTGACTCGGTTTTAGGTTACTCGATATTGTTACTCCCAGATCGGTTTCTCTGTTTACATTCTTAAGCTGAGTGCCATTCATCGAATAGTTTGCTTTCTCATTTAGGTATCCGATATGTAGTACTTTACATTTATCCGCATTGAAACTCATTTGCCAAATTTGGGCACAATGTGACAATTTATCTAGATTGTGTTGCATATCGTCAACTTGATCTTTTGAGAGTACGCTATTTGCAATTTTTGTATCGTCAGCAAATTTTGAGATTGTACAGGTGAGACCCTCATCTATGTCGTTAATGTAAATTAGAAAGATAATTGGTCCTAGTACCGATCCCTGGGGTACCCCGCTACTTACATTGGTCCATTTAGATGCCTTACCGTTTATGACTACTTTTTGCTTTCTGTCGCTGAGCCAATTTTCTATCCATTTCAACACACCGTCTTGTATTCCATGCGCTTTTAGTTTTAGCAGTAAACGTTTGTGGGGAACTTTGTCAAAGGCCTTTTGAAAATCAAGGTATATAATATCTACAGCTTTACTCTCATCGTAGAGGTTGAGGATATCGTGGAAGAAGTCTAAGAGGTTTGTTAAACAGGAACGTTTTTTACGAAAGCCGTGTTGAGTATCTTTAAGTATGTTATTTTCCTCTAAGTGATTTACGAGTCTGTCTCTTATGACCGTTTCTAGCATTTTACATACAACTGAGGTTAAGCTAATTGGACGATAGTTACAGGGTAGGGATTTGCTGCCTTTTTTGAATATCGGTGTTACGTTGGCTATCTTCCACTGATCAGGCATAGTTCCAGACTGCAAGGATTTATTGAATAGTAATGTCAGTGGTTTGGAGAGCTCATCCTTAGCTTCCTTTAGAACTCTAGGCGAGATTGTATCAGGTCCAGGCATTTTATTTACCTTGAGTTTATCTAAACAATTCAATACTTCTCTCTCTGTAACGGTGATATTGCTTAGAACATCTGAATTATCAATCTGAATCGGCGATGGTGTAGGGATATCACTGAGGTCTTCTGTTGTAAAAACTGATGCAAAGAAGGTATTGAGGGCATTACTCATTTGTACTTCGTCTTTGGTGTATTCTCCATTTTCATCGACTAGCGGTCCAACAGTTGAAGTAACTACTTTTTTCTTTCTGATATAACTATAGAATTCTTTCGGGTTTGTTTTACTTTGATTCGCAATATGTAACTCTAGGGTCTTTTTACTTTGCGTAATTAACTTTTTGGCTTTGCGTCGTAGCTCTACAAATTTCACCCGTTCTTCGTCATTTTGTGAGGATTTTAATCTATCATTAGCAAATTTTTTAGCAAGCAGACAGTTTGAAATATCTGTATTCCACCATTTGGGCTTATTTTTATGGCCTGGACGCCGTATTTTCGATGGTATGCAGTCTTGCACTGCTTTTAGGTAAGTGGTTTCGAATAACTTCCAAGATGTATTTATGTCGTTATTGTTAATTAAAAAGCTCCAGTCAGTTTCTTTAAACATAGCTCTAAGTTTATGAAAGTTTGCTTTCTTGAAATTAGGGACTTTTTCGATGCTACTATTTGGTTCGTTACTAGTAAAGTTTAAAGTGAAAGTTATCGTACGATGGTCGCTGTTACTGAATTCATCACCAACATTCAAATTCTCTATTAATTCTGCTTTTGTTGCAAGTACAATGTCAAGAACGTTATTACCACGGGTCGGTGTTCGAACAAATTGATAAAGCGAACTCTCTTGCAAGTTCGTATACAAGTCATGTCCGGAGTGTGAAGTAAGAGTATCGCCCAACTTGGTCACAGGTAAATTAAAGTCGCCAACATCACAGACCTAAACCACACATACACAAACAACACATGAATTAACCACACATACACAAACCACACATACATAAACCACACATACACAAACTACACATACACAAACCATACATACACAAACCACACATGCATAAACCACACATACACAAACCACGCATAAACAAACCACACATACACACACCACCCATACACAAACCACCCATACACAAACCACACATACACAAACTACACATACACAAACCACACGTACACAAACCAGACATACACAAACCAGACATACACAAACCACACATACACAAACCACACATACATAAACCACACATACACAAACCACACATACACAAACCACACATGCATAAACCACACATACACAAACCATACAAACACAAACCACACATACACAAACCACACATACATAAGCCACACATACACAAACCATACAGCTACAAACCACACAAGCATAAACCATTCATCCACAAACAACACATACACAAACCAAACATACACAAACCACCCATACACAAACCACCCATACACAAACTACACATACACAAACCACACATACACAAATAACACATACACAAACCAGACATACACAAGCCAGACATACACAAAACACACATACACAAAGCACACATACACAAAGCACACATACACAAATCACACATACACAAAGCACACATACACAAACCAGACATACACAAACTACACATACATAAACCACACATACACAAACAACATATACATAAACCACGCATACACAAACCACCCATAAACAAACCACCCATATACAAACCACACATTCACAAACTACACATACACAAACCACACATACACAAACCCAACATGCATATTGCACAGACCACACACACACACCAAACATACACAAAGCACACATACACACAGCACACATACACAAAGCACACATACACAAACCACACATACACAAACCACACACACACAAACCACATATACACAAACCACACATACAAAAACTACACATACACAGACCACACATACATAAACCACATATACACAAACCACACTTACACAAACCACACATACACAAGCCACAAATACACAAACCACACATATACAAACCACATAACTATACACAAACCACACATACACCACACTTACACAAACCATACATACTCAAGCCACACATACACAAACCACTCATCCCAAACCCACACATACACAAACCACACATACACAAACACAAACCACACAAACACAAACCACACATACACAAACCACTCATAAACAAACCACACATACACAAACCACATATACACAAACCACACATACAAAAACCATACATAAACAAACCACACATACACAAACCACACATACAGAAACGCTACACAAACCACACATACACAAACCACACATACACAAACCACACATACACAAACAAAATACAGACAAACCACACATACACAAACCACACATACACAAAGCACACATATCAAACCACACATACGCAAACCGAACATACACAAACCAAACATGTACAAACCACACATGCGTAAACCACACATACACAAAACACACATACACCACACTTACACAAACCACACATACACAAACCATACACAAACCACACATACACAAACCACACATACACAAACCACACATACACAAACCATACCTGTGGTTCCTGTGGTTCCTGTGGTTGTAGTTGAGGGCTGTCAGTTAGTGCCCTGTGGTCCACGCCGTTGCGGCGCCGCCACTGTACATCCCATCTACCCTCCTCTGTGCCAGCTGGTCAAGAATGCTGTTGCTGGCAGCACGGAGGTAGTAGTGGGGTAGGATTGGTTGGTGTGGCAGTGATGACAGGAAATCATCCAAGTCCTTTTTGAATTTTTCAACGGTTGGGTAGTTTTGGTTTCTTATTTCTTTTGGCAGTGCATTGTAGAGCTTCGGACCCCGTGTAGCGAAGGCATTTTCTTTAAGTGTCTTAACTCTTGTCAGTGCTCTTGAGTTAATTGACCTGATAATACACATACGGCTCAGTCGTTGGTTTTCTTTTATCTCTATCAACTCCTTTTCTTCCTCTACCAGCAGGTTTGGGGTTAAGTTGTTGAGAATTTTCCAGGTATAAATGATCAAGTATCTTTCTCGGCGTCGTTCTAGAGAGTACAAGTTTAGAGAATTAAGTCTTTGCCAGTAGTCTTCCTCCTTCACAGACACTATTTTACTAGTGAAGGAGCGCTGGATGCCTTCCAATACTTGTTTCTCTCGTGACTTCCAGGGATTCCATAACTGGCAACAATATTCCAAGAGTGGTATTACCAAGGCCTTATACAGGGTTAACATAGGTTCGCTTTCACGAGTTCTGAAAGTACGCAATACCCAGCCAACCTGGGCTCGTGTCTTTTGTACTACTGCTAGGATATGGGTAGTGAAGGTGGCATCATCACTGATTGTTACCCCTAGGTCTAGCACTTTGTTGTTACACTTTATTCTTTGGCCATCATGTGCCGAATAGTGGACTTCTTTTATTTTGTTTCTACCATATCTAACCAGTTCAAATTTGCTATTATTGAAAGACATATTATTTGTTTCGGCCCATGTATATAGCTTGGTAAGGTCAGATTTTAATTTGTCCACATCTGCCATTGATTTAGTTTCTTTCATTACTCTGGTATCATCGGCAAAAGACGAGACTTTGGAGTAGAGTGTACCTTGGTCAATGTCGGATATAAGTATGAGGAACAGCAGTGGCCCCAGTACAGAACCTTGAGGGACACCACTGTAGACATTTGAGTCATGGGAAATGACACCACCCACAGCAACACATTGCTTTCTCTCGTTCAGGAAGTTATGGATCCATACTCCAAGGCGACCTACTATTCCTAGATTGCGGACTTTATGTAATAGGATTCCGTGGTCCACCTTGTCGAAGGCCTTACTGAAGTCCAAGTAGATTACATCGATGTTGCTGCCATTCTCTAGTGTACTAACAATTTTTTCATGATGGGCAAGGAGCTGGGACAAGAACGATCTACCTTGTCGAAATCCGTGTTGGCTATCATTCATTTTATTGTTTTGTTCAAGGTAGTTTGTAATATTCTTGACAATAATTTTCTCAAAAGTTTTAATGATATGGGATGTGAGGGCAATAGGTCGGTAGTTTTCGGCTTTTGCCTCTTGACCCGCCTTTGAATACGGGAGTTACCTTAGCTCTCTTCAGTAATCCAGGAACAATCCCGGAATCTAGTGAAGATCTGTATAGGATTTTGAGAGGTACACACAACTGTTCTGCACATTTCTTCAGTAGTATGGCCGGAAAACCATCAGGGCCAGCTGCAGCATTGGTGGAATTTTTGTTAACTGCTTCTATTATATCATTCTCAGTAAAAGCTATATCTTCTATTGATGGGTCCTTGATCTTGTTGGAGAAAAAGTTGTTGGGTTCTGTGATGATCTTATCTTTAAAAGGAGTACTGAAAACACTCTCGTACTGTTTACAAAGAGCTTCACAAACTTCTGTTGGGTCTTCAATCATTTTACCGTGCTCACTTGTTAAAGGACCAACAGCGGCCTTAATTGTTGATCGGTTACTTGCATATTTAAAGAAGTATTTAGGGTTTGACTTGATTGCAGATACTGCCTGTTCATCTCTTAGTTTCATTTCTTTTTCAATAGAGGTTTTCAACTGCTCTTCTAGCGTCAAGATTTTCCGCTGCATCATAGTACGGTTGTGGTCGTTGGTAGGATGGGCAATTTTTGCTCGTAGTCTTCTTCGTTTTCTCATTATTATCTTTCGATCACGGGGAATTTTCTTAGTGGTTGAGGGTTGTTTTTTAATAGGGGTGTATTTTTCACAAATTGCTAAGCAATGTTTCAGCAGTAAGTCATATTGGTTATTGGGGTCTGTATCTGTCAACAATTTCTCCCAACATAATTCACCCAATTCTCTATCAATATTCTCCCAGCATGTATTAGTACTGAACAAATTTAGTTCATTTAAACTTAGGTTTCTTTGGGGTGGTATCATTGCTTTGTTGTGTTCTATAGATTTTATGTTGATCGTCATTACAATTATATTGTGGTCTGATATAGTAGTTGGGTCTACAGTGTACTCGTGGACAAGCTCTTCGTTATTAGTGAAGAATAGGTCTAGGATATTTTAGCCACGTGTAGGGACTCAGATATACTGGTTCATGCAGTAGTTCTCTGCTAGGTCAAGGAGGGCAGCTGCTTGTAATTGTGCATCTGTAGATCCTCCTTGTACCACTTCAGTTTCCCAGTCATTGATTGGTAAGTTGAAATCACCCGTTAGGATGATATTTGGTAAGGGAGCTGACATCTCATTTATTTTGTCTTTAATCAGTGTCAGGATTGGGATAAAATTGTTCTGGGTACAGTCAGGAGGGCGATAGATGACAATAAACATCAGATTTATGTGTTCAATGTTGAGCATTTGTACCTCAGAAACTGAGTTTGAGAATGAAAGTATCACTTTGGTGTACGGGGAGATTGTGTCTTTGAGATAGGTGATAATTCCTCCTTTCTTTCTTCTATTTGCTCTATCAGTTCTGAACGATGTATAGTTGTTTATTTTAACCTCGGCATCTTTAATATTTTCAGAGAGATGTGATTCGGTAAGTGCAACAATAAGGGCTTCCTCTTCAGATGCTAATTCAGAAATTATTTCAAGCTTTGCTTTGAACTTGCGTGGGATTAGCCCCTCAATGTTGCATGAAATTATTTTGTTTAATATGGAAACATATGATCTGGTGAGAGGACTCCTTGAGGATGGCCTATCGGCACACGGGATGGATGCCAATTGATGCTTTGGTCTTGTTGCCATGCTTTTATCTTGCGGATATGGTTCATTTGCATTTGAAGAATTTGCACTTGTTTTATAAGAAAATGTTCTATTCCATCACTTGGTCTTGGTTGGTTCTCTACAGGGGGAGCTGCAATAAATGGATGTATAGGCTCAGGAATAACTGGTGGAGTAGCAGTGGGTGTAGTTACTGTAGAAGTAGGTGGTCCTGGCCCAACATAAACTGTGGGTCCTGGTCCAGCAGATGGTCTGGGCTCAACCACTGGACCAGGTGGTGGTAAAGTTCTGGGTCCTGGATTGTAAACATTAGTAGGTGGTACCTGGTGAGCAGTCGTTGGTGGTAGTCTGGAGTTCAGAGGTCGACGACGAGTGCCTTTAAGGTGAAGTTTCCTACATCTTTGGTTAAAACACTCGGATGCCTCTGCTGATCCTTTACAGATAATAGGGTGAAAGTTCTCACACTGACGGCCTTTGACACATCCATGTGCAGGGTTAGGGCCATGAGCTTGGTAGGCTGGACAGATGTTAGGGTGATTATATCTGCAATCACGACCTTCTCGGCCGAATTTACAACTATTTTGTTTGTAATAGAAACAGATCTTGTCAACCTTTTCTTTCAATTGTGGTATAGAGGCATTTGTTTCTTGAACACTGGTTTGCGTCTCTTTTTCAGATTCAGAATGATGTAATGTTTTGTCCTCATCTTGTGTAAGGTCAGTCACTGTACTGGTACTGGTAACATCAGGCTCGATGATTGATTGTACCCATGCATTCTGTTCATCATATTTATCCTTAAACTTGAATTGTACACAACTCTCACAATTGTAGTGGATTCTAGAGTTAAAGTAATTTATTAGGTGGTATGATGGAAGTTCAGAACAGGCAACATGGATAAAACAATTACAGTTTTCACACTTTAAACACTCAATTATGCAAGACTTGGTACACTTTGAGCATGAATTTCCCGGAGGGGGTAGGCTTGTTCTATGAGACATGCTTCTAGGTAGGGGGGGGGGGGGGGGGAGGTTGTTTACAGACCGGTAATTCACTTTACTATTTTATATTTAGGGTTTCACTTTTTAAATTACCGGTACCTTAATTTAACTTCCACACGATAGATTCATATCACCAATATGGAGAAAGGCGATGGGGCAAGATAGTGGTAGTGGTAGATATGTTGGTGGAAATGTTGGTGTGGGTGGTTTGTATGGTTGAACAACAGGTGGCGCTGACTGTGGGCGAGAAGGCTGGGTAGAGTATAGTATTTTCGTTAACATTTCATCACCCACTCGCTTAATTTTCTTCCAGATACAATCACAAACGGCGCGAATCCTTAATGCTTAATTGGCATAGGTCACTACACTGTAACGTCAGTATTTCCAGAGATATTGACATAATCTGAGGACCTCTGCTGCACCGTGATTACACCCGGTCACCGGTCACACACATACATACATACACAAACCACACATACACAAACCTCATATACACAAACCACACATATACCTACCGTACATACACAAACCACGCATACACAAACCACACAAACAAACCACACACACACAAACCACACATACACAAACTACACATACACAAACCACACTTACACCACACATACACAAACTACACATACACAAACCACACTTTCACCACACATACAAAAACCACCCATACACAAACCACACACACAAACACACATACACAAACCACACATACACAAACCACACTTACACCATGCACACATACACCATACATACACAAACCACACATACACAAACCATACACACACAAACCACACATACACAAACCACACATACACAAACAACACATACACAAACCACACACACACAAACCACACATACACAAACCACACATACACAAACCACACATACAGAAAGCACACATACACAAACCACACATACACAAATTACACACAAACTACACTTACACAACGCATACACAAACCACACATATACAAACCACACATACACAAACCACAATTACAAAAAGCACACATACACCACACATACACAAACCACACATACACAAACCATACACACACACACCACACATATACAAACCACACATACACCAACCACACATACACAAACCACACACACAAACCATACATACACAAACCACACATACACAAACCACACATACACAAACCTCACATACATAAACCACACATACACAAACAACACATACACAAACAATACATTAATTAAATACACATACACAAACCACACATACATAAACCAAACATACATAAACCACACATACATAAACCACACATACACAAACCACCCATACACAAACCACCCATACACAAACCACACATGTACAAACTACACATACACAAACCACACATACACAAACCACACATACACAAACCACACATACACAAACACATACACAAACCACAATCCACAACCACATACACAACCACACATACACAACCACCACAACCACACAAACCACCACAACCATAAACAACCACACCCACAAACCAAACATACACAAACCACACATACACAACATACAAACCATACACAAACCACAACACATACACATACATAACACACACAAACCACACATACAACCACCACAACATAACAACCACACATAACAAACCACACATACACAAAACACAACCATACACAACCACAACATACACCACACCAACCAAACAAAACATACACCCACAACACACAACAAACCACACATACAAAAACTACACATACACAAACCACACATACATAAACCACATATACACAAACCACACTTACACAAAACCACACATACACAAGCCACAAATACACAAACCACACATTCGAAAACCACATCATTTTTACACAAACCACACATACACCACACTTACACAAACCATACATACAAAAGCCACACATACACAAAACCACTCATACATCTCTGGGGAGGTGTGGTGGAGTGGTCTTGCCACTGGCCTGGTAATCCAAAGGTCCCGGGTTCAAATCCCGATGTATCAATGGGAAGATATTATTGGGATGGAATTTGTGCTGTACCTAGTATCAGTGCATTACCACAAGCCCACCGAAACGTCAATAAAATACCCTCATTGTTCCCTGATTAACACCTTACGAGCGGCCTATGCGGTTTATTTATATGTACCGCCCAGCGGGGTGTTTTTAGCCAAAATAGGGCTGTTTACGTGATCATTTTCATGCCTAAATAAGACCCAGAACGTAAAACAAGTACCTATCCCTGAAAGGGCATAAACAGAGCTTTCGAATGACACCATAACGATCCTTTTATGATGGCTAGTTTTCTTGCAATAACCGTGCAACGCGAGTGCAAAAAGCATGTAATTTGGTACTTTCCCCATATAATTCAGTATGTAGCGAGTGAGAGAGGGAGGAGGGAGCTGAGATTCGTGTCAGTAGGTTCGCCGCGGTGGACTGGAGCAGTCATACGCTCGCTAGTCTCCTGCCACCACTTGCCTCTCTCTCTCAGCAACATTACGTGCTGAAATTGCCACTCGACCTATGTCGAGCGCCGCCACATAGTCTAGCTTTATTTAACTCGACTTATGTGGTGAGCCGCTAATTAAGGGTTAAATAGCACTGTATGAATATTCCCATATTCAAAATATGCTATAGAGGTGCAATGCCTGGTGAGTTATCTGCTCAACAGGTGGCGTTGTTTGTGTGTAAGTGTGAGAGTCCGAGTGTAGGGGGTGAGACAGTGAAGCACGGGAACGAGGTGGCTTCAGAGAGGGGGTCGTTTCGGGCCATGAGTGAGCACCGTGCCTCATGTGAAGGCAAGATGGCAGGTGCTCGTTGTACTCTACGTGCTTCACATGTCTCACTCCCTAGACTGGAACAAGACCTCATAGGCTTCACTGTTCATTGTAAAGCGGTGAATGTTAAGGCTCTCTGCCTATGCCCGAGAGGAAGTAAGTTGGAATATAGAAAAAAAATTAAAAAAATAAAAATACACAAACCACACATACACAAACCACACATACACAAACAACACATACACATACCACACAAACACAAACCACACAAACACAAACCACACGTACCCAAACCACTGATAAACAAACCACACATAGACAAACCACATATACACAAACCACACATACAAAAACCATACATACACAAACCACACATACACAAACCACACATACAGAAACCATACACAAACCACACATACACAAACCACACATACACAAACCACACATACACAAACCAAATATATACAAACAACACATACACAAACCACACATACACAAAGCACATATAACAAAGCACACATACGTAAACCACACATACACAAACCAAACATGCACAAACCACACATGCGTAAACCACACATACACAAACCACACATACACCACACTTACACAAACCAAACATACACAAACCATACATACACAAACCACACATACACAAACCATACACAAACCACACATACACAAACCACACATACACAAACCACTCATACACAAACCATACATAAACAAACCACGCACACACAAAACACACATACACAAACCACACTCACACAAACCACACATAGACAAACCACACATACACAAACCACACTTACACCAAACATACACAAACTACACATACACAAAGCACACACAAACCACACCTACACCACACATACACAAACCCCCCATACACAAACCGCACACACACAAACCACACATACACAAACCACACTTACACCATGCACACATACACCATACATACACAAACCACACATGCACAAACCATACACACACAAACCACACATACACAAACCACACATACACAAACCACACACATACATACCACACATACACAAACCACACATACACAAACCACACATACAGAAAGCACACATACACAAACCACACATACACTAATTACACACAAACCACACTTACACCACACATACACAAACCACACATACACAAACCACACTTACACAAAGCACACATACACAAACCACACATACACAAACCACACATACACAAACCATACACATACAAACCACACATATACAAACCACACATACACCAACCGCACATTCACAAACCACACACACACAAACCACACATACACAAACCACCCATACACAAACCACACATACACAAACCTCACATACATAAACCACACATACACAAATAACACATACACAAACAACACATGAATTAACCACACATACACAAACCACACATACATAAACCACACATACACAAACCACACATACATAAACCATACATATACAAACCACACATGCATAAACCACACATACACAAACCACACATACACAAACCACCCATACACAAACCATCCATACACAAAGCACCCATACACATACCACACATACACAAACTACACATACACAAACCACACATACACAAACCACACATACACAAGCCACATATGCACAAACCACATACACAAACTACACATTCACAAACCATGTATACATAAGCCACACATACACAAACACATACATAAATCACACATACACAGACCACACATACACAAACCACACATGCATAAACCACACATACACAAACCGTACTTATACACACGACACATCCACAAACCACACATACATAAACCATACATGTACAAACAACACATACACAAACATACAAAGGAGTACAAAGGAGTACAACGGAAATCAAGCAACAACAGATCTAGTGACCCTTCTAGGCTGCTTGTCCTCCAAAACACTGAGGATCAAGTGTCCAAACAGTGGTTTAGAGTGGGTAAGGGAACATTGGAAAGGGAACTACTGCCCTGCCACTAACGTGGCAGGACTAGGAAGTTAGTAGGGGACATATGGGTTAGGAACTGAGGGGAGGATAAAATAAAGTTATTCATTTACAAACGCAGTCAGTCGCGGGTTTGATGCGAGATATTTGTCTAGGCGGAATCAACGGTGCTGCAGTCTATAACGTCTCGGGGAAGCCCATTCCACAAGTTGACAACTCGATTAAAGAAGAAATTCTTAGATTCGTGCGAGTTAAAAGATTTACCAATAATTTTGCAACCGTTTCCCCGCGTGTAATTATATTGGTCGATAGTGAAGTACTTACTACAGTTCATATTGTCGATGCCTTTGATGATTTTGAACACTTGAATTAAGTCACCTCTTAATCTGCGCTGGGTTAAAGGAAATAGATTTAATTCTCTAAGGCGTTCTTCGTATGGTTTGTTCTTTAGGCTAGGTATCATTTTGGTAACTCTACGTTGAACTCGTTCTAGCTTGTTTATGTCTTTTTGGTAATAAGGGCACCAGCATTGAACGCAGTATTCCAGAAGAGGGCGGACTAAGGAATTGTAAAGGGTTAGGATTACGTCTTTGGATTTATGCTCAAATGATCTGCCTATAAAGCCAATTATTTTGTTTGCCTTCTTAACAACTTCTGAACATTGTTGACTCGGTTTTAGGTTACTCGATATTGTTACTCCCAGATCGGTTTCTCTGTTTACATTCTTAAGCTGAGTGCCATTCATCGAATAGTTTGCTTTCTCATTTAGGTATCCGATATGTAGTACTTTACATTTATCCGCATTGAAACTCATTTGCCAAATTTGGGCACAATGTGACAATTTATCTAGATTGTGTTGCATATCGTCAACTTGATCTTTTGAGAGTACGCTATTTGCAATTTTTGTATCGTCAGCAAATTTTGAGATTGTACAGGTGAGACCCTCATCTATGTCGTTGATGTAAATTAGAAAGAGAATTGGTCCTAGTACCGATTCCTGGGGTACCCCGCTACATACATTGGTCCATTTAGATGCCTTACCGTTTATGACTACTCTTTGCTTTCTGACGCTGAGCCAATTTTCTATCCATTTCAACACACCGTCTTGTATTCCATGCGCTTTTAGTTTTAGCAGTAAACGTTTGTGGGGAACTTTGTCAAAGGCCTTTTGAAAATCAAGGTATATAATATCTACAGCTTTACTCTCATCGTAGAGGTTGAGGATATCGTGGAAGAAGTCTAAGAGGTTTGTTAAACAGGAACGTTTTTTTACGAAAGCCGTGTTGAGTATCTTTAAGTATGTTATTTTCCTCTAAGTGATTTACGAGTCTGTCTCTTATGACCGTTTCTAGCATTTTACATACAACTGAGGGTAAGCTAATTGGACGAGGGATTTGCTGCCTTTTTTGAATATCGGTGTTACGTTGGCTATCTTCCACTGATCAGGCATAGTTCCAGACTGCAAGGATTTATTGAATAGTAATGTCAGTGGTTTGGAGAGCTCATCCTTAGCTTCCTTTAGAACTCTAGGCGAGATTGTATCAGGTCCAGGCGTTTTATTTACCTTGAGTTTATCTAAACAATTCAATACTTCTCTCTCTGTAACGGTGATATTGCTTAGAACATCTGAATTATCAATCTGAATCGGCGATGGTGTAGGGATATCACTGAGGTCTTCTGTTGTAAAAACTGATGCAAAGAAGGTATTGAGGGCATTACTCATTTGTACTTCGTCTTTGGTGTATTCTCCATTTTCATCGACTAGCGGTCCAACAGTTGAAGTAACTACTTTTTTCTTTCTGATATAACTATAGAATTCTTTCGGGTTTGTTTTACTTTGATTCGCAATATGTAACTCTAGGGTCTTTTTACTTTGCGTAATTAACTTTTTGGCTTTGCGTCGTAGCTCTACAAATTTCACCCGTTCTTCGTCATTTTGTGAGGATTTTAATCTATCATTAGCAAATTTTTTAGCAAGCAGACAGTTTGAAATATCTGTATTCCACCATTTGGGCTTATTTTTATGGCCTGGACGCCGTATTTTCGATGGTATGCAGTCTTGCACTGCTTTTAGGTAAGTGGTTTCGAATAACTTCCAAGATGTATTTATGTCGTTATTGTTAATTAAAAAGCTCCAGTCAGTTTCTTTAAACATAGCTCTAAGTTTATGAAAGTTTGCTTTCTTGAAATTAGGGACTTTTTCGATGCTACTATTTGGTTCGTTACTAGTAAAGTTTAAAGTGAAAGTTATCGAACGATGGTCGCTGTTACTGAATTCATCACCAACATTCAAATTCTCTATTAATTCTGCTTTTGTTGCAAGTACAATGTCAAGAACGTTATTACCACGGGTCGGTGTTCGAACAAATTGATAAAGCGAACTCTCTTGCAAGTTCGTATACAAGTCATGTCCGGAGTGTGAAGTAAGAGTATCGCCCAACTTGGTCACAGGTAAATTAAAGTCGCCAACATCACAGACCTAAACCACACATACACAAACAACACATGAATTAACCACACATACACAAACCACACATACATAAACCACACATACACAAACTACACATACACAAACCATACATACACAAACCACACATGCATAAACCACACATACACAAACCACGCATACACAAACCACACATACACACACCACCCATACACAAACCACCCATACACAAACCACACATACACAAACTACACATACACAAACCACACATACACAAACCAGACATACACAAACCAGACATACACAAACCACACATACACAAACCACACATACATAAACCACACATACACAAACCACACATACACAAACCACACATGCATAAACCACACATACACAAACCATACAAACACAAACCACACATACACAAACCACACATCCATAAACCATACATACACAAACAACACATATACAAACCACACATACATAAACCACACATACACAAACAATACATACACAAACCACACATGCATTAAATACACATACACAAACCACACATACACAAATCTCACATACACAAACCACACATGCCTTACCTTTTGATACCTTTTGATGTGTTCGCCACTCTTCTAGCGGCACCAAGGAGCGCGACGCCCCTCGTTTTGGGTGGTGATTTGGTGCAGTAGAATGTTTGAAGCGACAGTTCACTCCCTTGCGAGGATGGGCTCGTCTGGCACCTTTTGCTGTTCGACATCCAGGGCTCTCTTGAAGCTGTCTAACGAGACGTCCCTCATGTCTCTTACTCGCCGTGAGAGTTTGTTGAAGAGACATGGGCCTCTGTGTGATAACCAGCCATCTCGCAGAGAGCCCATAGCATCCCTGTTATTCATCCGAGGGATTTCGCATTCCCAGCCTCTCCTATCACTGAATTTCATGACTATCGGAGTATGTAGGTTTGGTACTAAACCCTCTGCGATTTTCCACGTGTATATTATTAGGTAACGTTCTCTTCTACGTTCCAGTGAGTACAGATTTAGTGCTCTTAAACGCTCCCAATAGTGTAGCTGTTTTATCGAACTTAAAAGCGAAGTGAAATTTCTTTGTACACTCTCTACGTCATTTATTTCACCTGCTTTGTATGGGGATGTTAATACGCTACAATATTCAAGCCGCGGTAGCACTAGAGATTTGAAGAGCGTTATCATAGGTACTTCACCGCGTGTTTTAGAAGTACGCAGAATCCAACCCGTTAGACGTTTCGCAGCCGCCACTTTGACCTGGTTATGTACTTTGAAACCCATATTTTCAGACATTAATACCCCAAGGTCTTTCACACTGTCTTTCCGTTCTATTATGTGGTTAGATTCTGTTAAGTAATTTGTAATTTCTTTAACACCATTATTATCTCCGTACCGTATTAATTGGAATTTTTCCTCGTTGAATTGCATGTTGTTATCCCTGGCACACTGGAACACTACATTCATGTCTTCCTGCAGTCGGCCCGTGTCTTTTTGTGTGTTTATTATCTTGCTTAATTTTGTGTCATCAGCAAAAGACGACACCGTACTGTGTCTACATACAGTTTTGGCATGATTTCTGATGTTTCTAAAGTAATTAAAGGCTTCATGTGTTTTTGATCTTGCGTATGCATTGTAGGCTATTGCTTTTTGTTCAGTTTCTCTAGCACAATTATGGTCAAACCATTTAGGTGAATTAGATCTTTTACTGTACTTTTGATGAGGAATAAAAGTTTCCATTCCAATTTTTACAAAATCTTGTATGTGGCTCAAGGTGGAGTGAGCATCATTAGAAAAGAAAGAGGTCCAGGGAATATCAATAAAGAAACCTTGAAGACCCTCCCAGTCTGCCCTATCGTAATGCCATTTAGTCACCAAAACGGTTCAGAGTGGGAAGGTGTGGTAGGTGATAGACAGGTGGCCTGTATCAGACAGTGATCAGAAGATCCAAGTGGGGACCTCACTGTAACATCATAATTTTCTGAATTGGTTGTTAAAAATAAGTCCAGTAGGTGGGAATTATGATTAGGATTATCTGGTACACGGGTGGGTTGGTTGACTAGTTGAGTGAGAATAAATGAGTCTGCAAAAAGCTCAC
Source organism: Paralithodes platypus (assembly GCA_032716605.1). Taxonomy (NCBI): domain Eukaryota; kingdom Metazoa; phylum Arthropoda; class Malacostraca; order Decapoda; family Lithodidae; genus Paralithodes; species Paralithodes platypus. Next base: position 51,103,565 of record CM064567.1, read on the forward strand.
ATTCAAGACCAGCATCATCAGTCCTGGCTGAATGAGTGAGCCATTCAACATTATGGACATTAAAATCACCCAACACAGTGATTTCAGAAGAAGCATTTAAGTTGAGGACACTGAGTTGTGAGGACAGAGAATCAAAAAGACTTTGCTCTGGAGGAGTATTTGGGGAAAGGTAGATGCAACATATGTATTTTAATTTACCAGCCGAAATTAATTTGTATATAGAATAATCAAAATAGGGACAATTGAAACTAGTAACCTCCTCCAGGGCAATTTCAGATTTTGCGAAGCAACATACACCTCCTTTAGGTCTGAAATTTTGGAGCAGTTGATAACCTGGAAAATTAAATCTAGACGTGTCAGATGTGGATGTTGCTTGAGTCTCTGTCAAAAAAAGGAGAGTAGGGGATTCTGCTTGAAGAAATTGGTGTACAGAATTGATGTTAGAGAGAAGTCCCCTTATATTGCTAAAGAAAAAGCTGCACCGATGAGCAGCTTTGGGACGTTGCAATGCTCTTGACACAGTCGCATGATGACGACCGGGAGGGCCCTGTGTCAATGACCCAACCCTGCCGGGGGTGGATATCCGAGGGACCACCAGGTTTGCTCTTAACAATTGTACTGCCATATTTATTGGGTAAGGTGTATGGTGTTACATGTATGATATGTAGTGGGAAGAGTAGTGTTTTATGGATAGAGGATAGCGATGTAGGGCAATGTCGTGAAGTTGGATGTGTATGTTATATAAAGAGGGTTTTCCTGATACTCCTGATGTGTGAGGCAGAAAGATATGTATCCAGCTACCAAGGCCTGGGAGAGAAAATGGAATTCAGGCTATTCCCTGAGTCTCCCGAAACCTTGGCGGTAGTACTTCCCTGGGCGGAGCTGCCTACCCCTACTACCTTCAAGCTACCTGAGAGCTTGTTGCAAATGTCTTGTAGTGGCTGATGGGAGTATGGTGATTGCACTGGTGTAATAGACTTATTGCAAACAGGAAATACGGTCTGTGAAGGGAGCGAGAACGATTTAAAAGGTGGACGGGTAAGCGCGACTGGCCCAGTCCTTGCTTGAAGCGACAATGGGAGCTTGTGATTGGTTGAACCGGAGGGTGTGGCAATGTCTTGATACACGTCAAATATGTCAGGCACAGCTGGTTTAAAGGGATGGTTAAATGCAGCGTGCTGATTGGCTGGCAGGATTCCTAATTTAATAATAATAAACTTAATAATAATAATAATAAAAATAATTATAACAACAATAATAATAATAATAATAATAATAATAATATATTATATAATAATGTATAAGTATATAATATTCTATTCTCTTTCTTAATACTATTTATAATGTTAACTATTGGAATAGGTGGTTTCACGGATTATGAAACTCACACTGAAACAGTTAACAATGTTTAATGGGACATATTATAATTATGAACACCATCGATCAGGTTCTGAATCGAGGAGATTACCCCAACCCCGGTCCTCAGCATAAATGTAGATGGAGGCATATTTGGGAGCTGATAGCTATTATCCTCAGGATCTGATATACTGTAGGTGTTGTAGGGTTGCCAGGAAGATCCAAGTGTTCCAGGTTGTCTGAGCTTGTCTCGGCTGGCTACAAATAAGCCATGGCTGACTTCAAGATGACTGGAGAAGCATTGCTTGGCCAGTCACTGTTAACGAATGCCCCATTGCCAGTCACTGTTAATTATTATGTTCTATCCAACAACCAACTATACTCCTAAAATCGATTAATGAAATATTACAAACACATGTGGCAGTCCGTGGATTCGAACCCAGGACGCTCAACAAAGAAACCATGGCAATATTACCAATAGAGCCTATCACAGTCGTAGAAGCAATACTAGTACTAATCACTGTTGAAAGAGTACGTCATTTGTGTTGTCAACGAAATTGGGTGTGTCAGTCACTGCCGAGTAAACACCAGTGCTAGCCACTGTTGACAAAGTATATTCTAGTCACTGTCATCGAGTCAGATAAATGCAAGTTTGCTGATTCTCAGGATCCACAAGTTTGATAGTCGTAGCATTTGTTGAGTCGTCTTGCACCTCGTATTCTGGTGTGACAGGGCCGTAGGTGAATAGAGGTAGAGGCAGCTTCATAGGCCGTTGTTGAACTGGTGTTGATTATGGTCTTCTGAGGCAAGGAACCTTATATCTCTCTCCTGTATGTTAACCCCTTCTGTACCATCAACATATTTTTATTATATTCAGGCTACTATTAACCCTTTCACACATTTATGACGCAGAGGTTGCCAGATTAGCAAAAGAAATAGAGTTCTCTCACTCTTAGAATTACCTCTCCAAAATTAGTTTTCTGCCCACAGCTAACTCAAAGACAACTGCAGAGGTTGAAGTAACTAAACTTAAGGTTTCTCAATACCCCTGATGGTAACAAAGGCTTTAAAGTATCCCCAATAGGCTCAAAATCGCGTCATATGTCGGAGAGGGTTAATCAATTATATTCAGTTATCAAGGATCTATAGCAATTACCAGGCTTCGAACTATCACAATCAACCCTTTTAGCTACCACAGATCCTTCCTAAGCAATGTTGAATCTCTCTCGCTATTCTATCGCTACTATAATAATCAGTGTTCCTCAGAGCTTTCCCAGTGTATACCACCTCCTTTACGTAGGGCACGTGGTACCCGTCTCGCAACTCAATCCCACCCCTACTCTGTGCAATTCTCCAACCCAAGAGTGAAACGTTACTCTCAAAGTTTCTTCTACTCAACAGCTGAGCTCTGGAACTCTCTCCCAGAATCAGTCTTTCCCTCTTCCTATGACTTAAATTGCTTCAAACTCAGTGTGTCCAGGCATTTTGGCTCGATGATCCCTTGATTTTGGCCCTGTCACTCTTTCAACTATGGGGGAGGCACTCGCTATAGGCAGTTCTGCCTTTGCCTCAATGACATAAAAAAAAAAGGCTGTATAAAATTGTCTAAATATAGCTAGAATATAGCATAACAAGCATCGCTGGTACAGGTGGGGTTAATGAGATGGAAACCTGGTGGTTTGCTTTCTGTGCATACATCCTCTATGCTTGCAATAGGGAACTCACCTAGATCAGCGTAAGCAACCCCATTTTCTTTGGTGATCTTTAAGGTGTTTTATGACTGGACTTTTGATAGCAAGATGCTTTTGAGGCATAACTATAATAACATTGAAAAACTATTTTCAATTCCGATGTTGTCCATTATTCTAGTCAACATTAATTTTGATGATATTTTTCAGACAGAAAGATCACAAAAATATAATATAACATCTCAGAGCGATGATATATTTTGTATGTTAATGAAGTTTTAGAAGTAGATTTTATTAACAACGAAAAGATAGAATGACTAAAGATATAAAGGGTGAGAGCGCTAGAGAGAGAGAGAGAGAGGAGTATTATGGGCATAGGTATGTGGTTACCAGATGAAAGAGAGTGTGAAAGAAAGAGACTGATATAGATCATGAGAGACTCTGATGAAAGCATGAACACAACCTCTAAAGAAGATTTTAGAGTATTTTATATTTTAATCCCACCAACTTTGTTCTTCATAAGCGCCATGTTGCATACATTGGTAATACCGGTACTATGTATTCACTACATGCACATGACCCGGTACATCACTTTTGATACAAACCTTGACATATAAATGTAATTATAGCACAAAACACTATAGTAGTACGATAATCAATAATGTTTTATGTTCCCACCTTCGGCCTATCCCTCTGAATTACGTAATTATTATACCTTATTTGATGTTACAGCTAATGTCGAATCTTGCCCATCATAAGTTGGAATCGTTATACTTAATCTGATCTAATGATCAATCGAGAACTATATCTATCATCAGTTTCAAATTAAATTTCTTAGCCATTATAGAGTTTTGCCTATCACCATCTATTATTGTTATATACTGTTTAATCTAATAACTGTTATATCTTGTTACAGCTACAACATCTTGCCTTATCTTATTTCTAATCGAGAATTCTACCCATCTATAATTAATTGTTTTAATTTACATTACATGTTGAGGTATGGTGGTGAGATAGTGATGGAATGGGTATGGAAAATGTACAAACTAGCATGGGAGAAGGGGAGTGCACCCAATGACTGGAAGACTGGCATAATAGTCCCCCTATATAAAGGCAAAGGGGAAAAAGAGGAGTGTGTGGTAACCACCGAGGAGTATGTCTTTTAAGCGTAGTAGGGAAGGTGTACAGTAGGGTAGTGATTGAGAGAGTGAGAGTGAGAACGGAGAAATGGATAGGCGACGAGCAGGGAGGTTTTAGGAAGGGAAGAGGATGTGGGGATCAGATTTTTACCCTGAATTGTGTTGTGGAGAAATATCTGGAGAAGCAACATAAGTTGTATGTTGCCTTTATGGCCTTGGAGAAGGCCTATGACAGAGTGGATAGAGAAGGTATGTGGAAAGTACTTAGAATATACGGAGTAGCTGGCAAGTTGCTGAAAGCAGTGAAGAGCATGTATGAGGGTGCAAAGGCAGCAGTATGTGTGGAGAATGAGCAGAGCAAGTTCTTTGACCTGAATGTTGGGTGGAAACGGGTGTGTGGTGTACCCGTGGTTGTTTACTGTGTATATGGATGGAGTCATGAAAGAAATACTAGGAAGAGCAGTGGATGTTGGTGTATCGCTGAAAAGGGAGGGAATTGAGTGGAAGCTGCCTATACTGCTGTTTGCGGATGATACAGTTCTGATGAGCGATAAAGAATGGGAGTTGCAGGGTCTGGTAAATGAGTTTGGAACAGAGTGCTAAAAACAGAATTTGAAGGTAAATGCGGGGAAGAGCAAGGTTATGGTCTTCGAAAGGGGTGAAATCACAGAGTGTGAGGTGAAGTTGAACGGTCAGGCTATGAAGATCGTCAGCTCTTTTAAGTATCTGGGCAGTGTGCTGAGTAAAGATGGGACTATGGATGAAGAAGTGCGGGAGAGGGTGCAACAGGGGAAGAGGGGAGTAGGAACGTTGAAAGCAGTAACAAGAAATAGGGTGGTCAGTTTGGAAGTGGAGAAGTCCTTGCATGACAGTGTGGTAATCCTGACACTAACCTATGGAAGCAAAGCATGGACGTTCGGGAAGAGACTCAGACCAAGAGTGAGAGCGGTGGAAATGAGTTACTTGAGAAGTGCGTGCGGAGTTACATGGAGGTTTAGACAGACGAATGAGGAAGTAAGAAGGAGGTGTGGTGTGGAGGTAGATGTGCTGGAAAGTGTGAAAAGGAACAACTTGAGATGGTTCGGCCATATTGAACGTATGGAAAGCGAGAGAATGACTAAGAGGGTGTACGACAGCGAGGTGGAAGGACAGAGAGGGAGAGGTGCACCGAAGGAGAGGTGGAAGGATGGAGTGAGGAAGCATATGGATGAAGGCGGTGCTGGTTGGGAGGAGGGGCGTCGACTGACTGGGGACAGAGGTGCAAGGGGGCGGTTCGTTCGTGGCCACCCCTTTGGGGATCACGGCGTCAGGCAATAGATAGATAGATACAATTTACATTATATGTTACTATGACAAGTTACAACTGTTAATAACCACCTGATATTATCAAACATGTAGATGCTTTCTTATCAAAAGTTAAAATTAATAATCCTTATGTGATCATAGAGCCCATTAAGACCCCTGTATATATGGCTCCATATAATTATTTACGTTTACAAAACACAGGTTTATATCATGAATGCCATTGTAAATAATTATTCACATTCTCTCTATGGACGGCTTTGGTGTGTTTGAGGGAGTAATTACTGCTTGTGTTGGAGTCAAATGTAAAATAAACTTATTTTTGTTGTGCGATAGCTGGAGCCCAAAATGAACCGAAATATATTACGAGGGAGACTCGGAATGCAATTCCTGGAAAAATTGAAGGGAAAACCACGGTAGATTGTGGAGGAGACCTGAATACGTTGGGTAATTATTCTCAAAACCCTTAGGTGACAATAGCTTTATTTATGATATATTTTTTTAACCCACTGGGTACCAGAGCCGCAGCATATGCGTCGGCAATGTATGTAACGCCAAACCCCAGAGCCGTGTGTCGGCACTGTTGACCTTATTTACTCTAGTCCTATGGTAGCTAGAGGGTTCAAATTTGTATGGAAATATACGAAATATTGCCAAACAGTGTCGGTACTCAGCAACCACCAAGTCCAGCCGTGCGTGGGGGGACGGGCGGGTGGAGAACGCCAGTTTGCCCATTTATCTCACCGCCACTTTCGTCTTTATTTATTTATCCTATGGTAGCTAGAGGGTTCCAATTTGTATGGGATATACCTTATGATGTTGCCGAACAGTGGCAATACTTGGCAATATCCAAGTCCAGCCGCGGTGGGGAGCGGGGAGTAGGACGCGCAGGAGGAGAGGGAAAGACAGTCGTCTCGTTGACTTCGCGAGTGTCTGACCTACCTTGTCGCCTCGCAATGTTGGAACAAAGGGAGGCAAGTGTGTATCGCTTCCCCACTGCTCCCCATGACATAGTTGACTTCCCATCAAGTGGGGAAGAGGAGAAGGATGACCCAGACCCCATGGCATTCCTCAAAATTCCGCCAGGCCATCGTAAGGGTCAGAAGAGACGAGCTGAGGATGAGAGGTATCATGTTGCTTCACAACAACCCATACGTCTTAGTCAAAAGTGCCTAAAAGAATGTGTGAAACTCATATTCTAACTATAAAACATGCAATAAAGTATAAAATCAATAAACAGAGTGCGTGGGAGAGGCACAATAAAATTGAAAGTGAAGGGGAAGTTGGGTGTCAGTCAGCTGGCCGTGTGTACGTGCATGCATCTTGGGCCAAGATGGCCGCCCATATCCATGGTAACCAGGACGTGCACAGGCATTGCCACTCGTCGGCATCTATAAAACTTGAATCTATGCACTTATCACACTGTAACTTCACTTACAATGACATTATGTGATTCATGTTGCAAATATATGAACTATGAAGGCACACAAGAGGCTCGGGTGCTGTAAATAACCGTCACTCGAAAATTGGAGGCATCGTACATCAGCCACGCTGCCTCACCCAGGTGTGGTGTGCTGGCGCGGGAGGTTTGAAGAAGCGCCCGGCACCAGCTGATGGCTGAGGCCCCTCCCTCCCCATCACACTTAAACATTCTTGCTTGTGCACCTAGATTCACAAACAAACTTAATGATCTTGCCATGAGCCGTGTGAATGTTTCTACTACACAGTTTTCACAATGTTTTGTACCGGCAATGTTGATTTGTGGAATTAGTTGCCAAATGAGCTAGTCAATTCAGCTCATATCTCTTAGTTGCCGTAGTGTCTCTCCAGTGCCTCCGGGTGCTTTGTGTGGAGTCATGTTGTTGGTGTTTCTGCACCTTGGTTGGAGGCTTCGGAATCTCATATAAAAATAATAATAATAATAATAATAATAATAATAATAATAATAATAACTTTTTCTCTCACAAACACGCGCAAACAATCACACGTTTTCTTAGCGTGACGTTCTTCCACTTTGGTGTATTTTGTCACACACACACATACACACACACACACACAAACAAACACACACTAACACACACACACACTCACACGCTAGAGTTCGAATCCACCAGAATCCTAAAAGGTTTTTTTCGGCAATAGCGACAGAGAGAATTGTAGCGTGGTTCCTCCCTAACCAAGCTGCTATCAGCGTGTGTTAGCCTACACATCTTCTCACCAATACAAAAGTGCATCTGCCTATGTACTTGGTGGGAAGCCAGGCACCTAACGGTCGCCATAGGTCGCTTGTGACCTTGTAGTTAAGGTAGAAAAAGTATTGTGCTGTACCTAAGTTTAAGAAAAACTCTGTAGATTTTCAGCCTCAGGGCTGAAATAAACAAAAAACCGATTATTATCATTATTATTATTATTATTATTATTATTATTATTACACACAAACACACACACACATCTTCAACGTGACAAATTTCTTTGACGCTATTATTATTCACAAGCTGTGCTTATGAATAAGAGAGAGAGAGAGAACATATTTAGTTTGAGTCTACAAACAATGTTTCGATAAAGTGAAGGTGAAAAGTAAAAATAAATATATGATATAATAGATAAACTGAAGTAACGAGTGGGAACAAAATACTCCGGATAGTAAAGGTAAAGTAGAGTACAGACTGTAGAAGGCAAAGTGTCACACATGGACGAAACAACTATATACTGGTTTCTAGTATGTGTCAGGGAATATGTAAAATCAAGTAAGAATATTAATTCTATTTCATAAATACATAGAATATTCAATATTGTAATTGCCATTTCAGTATTATATGATCATTAAGATTAAGTACAAATCCAAATTATATATAGTTTGTTTTAAAGGAATGCAGTCTTGGATCTTGTTATATAATGTGCATGTAAATTTAGCGGCTCTAAAAGTTATCATTTGAGAAATGGTATAAGAGTTAATGTTGTTGCCATGGAGATGAGGCTCCGGCAGAAAAACAACACCATTAAAAGAAGCATTAGAGGAGCAACTGAGAGTGTGATAGAAAGAGAGATAGAGAGTAAGACAGTGAGAGTGAATTATTAAGTGAACCTAAGGCGCGAGAGATACAAGCGATGATAACAGAGAGCCTGCTGATAATGAAACGACAACCAAACAACACGAGGGAAGGACAACAACCGCGGTATAGAACCAGAAATATGTCACTTCCAAAGATTATATATTTAAGAGTTTCTACCGATGAGTTATTCCGATGCAAATTAAATATCGTGCAGTGGAATCATAGTTCAGTTTATTTTAGTTTCACTTATGTTGTTTTACTGACACTCTATAGGAGAGAGAACGAAAACGTCTACTAGACGAGACAGAGAAAGGGGTGAGGGAACGCGAAAGTTGACCCAGGCACCAAAAATTGGAACTTTATATGCTGTTTCAGGTCTGGCTCTGTCTCGAGTCGGCCATCTCCATCTCTGTGGTATTGTGCCTGAGTATATAACATACAAACATACATACATGCAGATACAATTATGTTTGCAGTATTTATAAAGCTTAACTGTATATATTGGAGATGTACACATTAAGATAGAATGTTTTGCTGAAGTATGTGACATGCAAGTTCAGTCCACAACTTGCTAAGGAGAGTTCACCCACCACTAGATAGCATCTACTGTAGTGCATTAGATTCTAGGGTAACTATAGCTTTAGCTTATATATAACTTTTGGATTACTTCTATAGCCGCTACTGTGTTTTGGCATCTATGATTTATGTTATGAGTAAATTTGAGAAAGAAAATATGATGTAAAATGAGCCATGGATACATATTTTAAGAGCTCGGACTGCGGCATTGTGAGAGTGAGATAAGACGTAATGAAGCGTAGTGAAGGATTTTATGATCAGGATGAACATAATTATATAGATGCATTACGAGCTGGAATAGGAGCAAGATAGCGATGTATAGTATAGGATGAGGCCTTATGATGCGTATGTTAGTAGACTGAGGCAAAACTTCATAGTCATAATGTTAAATAATGGTGAAGAGAGAATACGAAAGGATGAGTGAGTGAATACCTGAATAAGAGAGAGAGAGAGAGAGAGAGAAGGGCATATTAGGTGTGGATGATGAGCCTGGTGAATTAAAAACATCAGGTATGCGATATAGCACGATAGATTGATAGATAGGTAGGTAGATATGCAGGTAGATAGAAAAATATATTATAATTGAATACTGTATAATATCGATTGCTTCATAAATATGATTATCATATAGTTTATATTATAGTGACATTTATTGCAGTATATTGGGCATGCATTTGATCTCCCACCTTTTCCTTTCTGCTTCAATATTGTATGTTGGTGTTTAGCATGTTAGTCTTTGTGTTGTCTTCCCTCTTGTTTTGCATCTCTCTCTATGCCACTTCTGTGTTTCCCGCCCATACTTCACTTATATTCCATGTTGGGGTTGGATCCTCTCCTGTGTTGGTGGATGTGTGCACGTGATCCATAATATATATGTTTTTCTTTGTATTGTTTGTATGTTGCTCTATATTTGTTCTAGCTAATACACATTTACTTTCATTATTCGCCCTTCATCTTTTACATATTATACAAAAATAGTATTTCGTCGAATATTAACTTTTCATTGAACTCTATTTGTTATATCTTTAGTTATTTACCTCTCTCCTTTTGCGTATTTTGTTATTAATTTGACTTAAACACTCAGTCACTCTACTTGCTTTTACCTTATCATTGAACTCTCTTTCTGTGCTATTATATTATTTATTGATAGCCTTATTAGTCAAATTATGGTGTTAGGCCCAATTCAATTATTGTAATTTGTATATCAATATTAAGTTTGTAACTACCGATATACAGTAAATATATCTTGTTTTGCTTGCCATTCATTATCTGTTTTTGCTTACCGTGTATATTCGTTAGAACATTATTTTCGTTGATGAGTTATCTTCCTTTTCCTCGCCTTCTCTGTTCGATGAATTGTTAGAACAATAATGTTTGAAGTTGTAAATTTATAATGTAACCTTTCTGTATTTGTTGAGCAATGCTTTTAAAGTGTAGTTCGGCCCCGTCGATATGTTATTGACTATTAATTAACCTCGTCCCGATTATCTATGTATATTATCTCCTCATTTTGACTATTTCCTGCACAGTGATTCCACTACCACGTATTCAACTCAAAACGTTGACATTTATGTTATCTATGCGGACAGTAGCTTGGGAGTAAGTAGGTCATACTCGTGTGTGTGTGTGTGTTCAGCATTTATGATATTTGTTGAGAGAAGTTGATGATCTAAATATTACATAAGTAAGTACGTAGCACTAGGCTATAAAGGATTAGCAATACACAATATATACTATCATTAAGTTAATCATATATAACCATTGTGTTCAAACTTCAATAAATATGAAGAATGTAGAAAGGAATCGGATGTTCTCGAATTAAACCCCTGAGGATTATGACGCTTTATGACAGTTTAGTCTGCTATTATTATGACGCTTTATGACAGTTTAGTCTGCTATTATTAGACGATTATATAAATAGTTGGAAGGCTATAATATGGAAGGAAGTCAGAGGGTAGATTGAGATAGTCCTTACCCTTTTAATTATCACAAATACTTCCTAATTTGTATGACATCGTCTAATGATAGCTAGAATAAACTGTCAAAATGTGGCTTAATCCTCAAAAGGTTAAGTGTTGAAGCTTCTCCTCTGAATCATCACATGTTTTAAGCAGCTATATCGAACGTGATATTTTCTCTTTTATATCTTGATATAGCTTAACCTTAACAAGCCAACAACCTTTACATTTGGAGCATCTCGCTAACATCTAAAATTAAGTAAACTTGGATTTCTGATTATCGTTTGGCTAACAATACTCTCCTGGCGGACTGTGTTACGTTTGTTAAGTGTTAGTCCGGGCAACCTGTGGAAATTTAGGGGGTAACCCAAAACAAATTGCAATAGTTTTCAAACAAGTTTTTATTACTTCTATAGGTATGTGACAATATAATTTTCAAAAGTTTACCAAAATCTATTTGGTGGATCATACTTTTTAAAAGTTCAATTTACCCCTACCCCCTAAAATTCCCAAATTCTGTTTTTGCGCTCATTACAAATTATAATAGATGTTTCAAACCAATTGTATTTTGTATCAAACCCATAAAATAGTTATGAAGACATGGTATTCAATCTTTTTATGTCATTAAATGTTACCTTAGCTGCTCCATGACCTTCCTTAAACACATTTTAAGTACACGTTACTGACGTACACTGATACACAAATGTGACATTAAATTTCCTCTTCTTCTGAATCAGTATCAGGAGGCAATGTTTGAGTGTTTGAGCATACTCCCCCGACAGTCACTGCAAGCAACTGAGCAATCTAGTCCATTGCGTTTGCAGGTGCACCGTAAACTGTAGCAGCCAGTTTTACAGGAACAGCGGATGCCTTGTAGTAGTTCTTGTGGGGCTGGAAGGTTATCAGTCAGAATGGGCCCAATTTTCTCTTCACTAATCTTCCAACCCCATAGTTCTGGAGGTACCTTTTGACCATGGCCCAGCCAAACTTGCACCTGTTGATAGACACGCAGGCTGTGGTACTTAGCAGCAGCTGATGTTGGAGGTAGAACACAGGGTTCAACTGCTGCAGTGCTGCTTGTCGCCTTCTCATAAAACCTGCGGAGCCTCAAGCTGTCAAGGTCTTCATCTTGATCACCATTGTATATGGAGACAAGGGCATGGTTTCCAGATTTGATTACATCTTCCATCTTTGAATTTGAATCCATGAACACCGCTGCTTGTCTGGAGAAGAAGATGTCACTCTTCAGTTTTGAAATTGCCTTTTTCTTTCCGATGCCATGCAGCCTGGATGTGGTGTCACAACCCAGAACAGCATGAGCAAATATAATGCTGCTGTAGACAGTGCTCCCCAGGTGACACCTTGTAGCTTCTATATTCCAACACCTCTACCCTTTTTTATTTCCCTTTTGACATTTGGTTGGAACCATATGTTGTACTTGGCATGACCAGCATGATGAATCAGAAGAATCAAGATGTCTGTGTCATCTGCAATCACAACAGTATTGTTCTTTTCTGCACATTCCACAGCTGCCTCTACTACTAAAACATCAGCATCACCCTTGGCATGGAGAACGTCACAACCCACTGCCTCAAGTCTGCTCCCTAGCATGTTGATGAACCTTTGTTTGTTCTGTGAGTTTGACAGAAATTCTTCTGTCTTGGTCTGTAGGACCATTGTTGCATCAAAGTGCACTGCAGCACCAATGCAGCCACCACTTCTTCTTGTGTGTGTACTGTCCTTGGCACTATGGGAGTCAAGGTAGCCATCAAACACAACAGTGGCTCTCCCATACCTGTGAATGATATATGTAGTGTATGCTTTCAGAATATCATCCCAGGCAGATCCCTTTGTCCAGGGGATTCTGTGAAGGAGAGCACATCCATCAAGGACAAACTGAGCCTGGTCTGGTGGTTTGGGAGCTGCCTCAATTGTAGAATACCACAGACTGTCTGCTAAGCTGGCTTTGTTGGCAGGTCTCATCATATGTGGTGACTCAAACATTGCAGGTGGGTAGGAGCAGAGTTCATATTTGAATACCTCAGTTAGGTCACCACATCTAGTGCCTGCTGTTACCAGACGCTGGAAAAGTAGTAGGGGGTCCACATGTACTACATCATCTCTAACCTTCACTGAGGTTTTTAAGTCCATTGTTATTGCCTGGTTCTTCTTGCGGAATGTGTACTCGGCTACCTTTTGGCCTGTCATGGATTTCAATATTTCATTGCCAATATGTGTGGCTGTGTCGCAGTTCACTGATGCATGTGCATTTACTCCAGTGGCTATGTTTCGCAGAGATGGTCGTCCAGCAGTGCTGAAGGGATTTCTTGGAGCCAGGTATTGCAAGAGGTTTTGCACATCACTAGAGTCCTTGTTCATCCTTGTTCTGCTGGTATCTTTGTGTTGTTCATTAGTGGTGAATGTCTCACCAGTGAAATCCTGCATGGCACTATTCACTTCAGCACAAGAGGGAGTGGAGAGAACTCAGATGAGGCACTTTTGCACTTTGTTGTGCTCTGTTCTGTGTTTTTCTGAAACATTCTTGGCACTTGCTTTCCTGTTCGAAAGTTAATACTACAAATGTTGTGGTACCATACACTGCATCTGCAGCTGGTAGATCATGAGCAAAAATGACTCTGCCTTTTACAGTATCAGCCCATTCACCGTTGAACTCCTCACAGGACTTGAGTATTTTCTCATGGAAATCAATTGTTCTGAGTGGAATAAGTTTATGTTCTAGCTTTTTTCCTTTGTATGCATCAGGGCATCCACAGAATATGCAGTCATCTTTATAGCTGAAAGTTGATTCCTCCGATCTACGTGTTTTCTGTTGATATTCTGGTTCACCAGAAAGTTTCCGTTTGTTGTGACATTGTATTGGTCTTGGATTGGTAAATACACTTCAGCATTTGACGTGAACAACCTGACCAGGAATAACATTTATCTGAGTACCTCTTGCTTTGCAAGCATTCAGGATACCATCACAACCCTTTTGTGTCAATGTAGCAGTTTGCTCTCCAATTGACAATGGCCTCTCACAAAATAGGCAGAAATCCATTTCTGTTCTGTACTTTTTTCAATTCTACTTTTTGCTATCTCCTACTTGGGTTAGATGACAATCTGAAAGAGAAGAAATAGTTCTACTTATTATATAGGCAAGTAGTTGCAAAGTTTGTACATAGCAAAGCAAGAGATTGATAGGAATGAGATAGAGAGATACAAAAGTAAGAATACTAGTTTACAGGTATCCAGTTTCTACACTAAATTGATCGCTTAAAGGTACCACAACCAATAGAATAGTAAGACCACCTCTACATACCAGTTTAGAGTAATATAATAATTTAATACTAGGCCTAAACTTATACTTTCTATTCTACATGCAACAATACAGTTTATCCTTGTTTGAGGTAAGGCAAAATATCCATTTAGAATACAACAAAATTACATTTTTAAATGATTAAATGTGAACGTGTAATATTCTAGCATGTGTTTTTCGAATAACAAAAATGGGTCAAGATCCGCCTTAACATATTCAATCACTCTAATATTCACTTAAACTATTTAAAACACAATATAAATAATGTTTGGCTGCATTGGTACAACATCTAAAATATCATTGGCATTGATTTGGGCACCCTCTTACCCTTTCAATTACCTTTTTTAATCGTGTTATACTATTTTATGGGCCGGGTTAACTATGCCCTTAAAAAATATGTTCCACCAATTAGATTTTGGTAAACTTTTGATTTTCTTTATGCTAATATGTTGTTTTATTTAAGATTGAGCTTTGCATTTCATTTCTGGTGGAGTGGCTAGGTATGGCGGGTCTTGTCGGCATTCTGCCTTGTCAGGTATGGTGCTCGCCTAATGTTGACCATCCCATATCTTGGGCGGGGTGTGACGTCTACCAGCGTTGGCAGAATCGCCTCTCATTAGTCACTAGCGCTCGCCAGGGACATCGAAATGGGCTACAGTTATCAGAGAATGTTGTTCTTTCTCTCCTAGTAATCGCATTGTCACAGACAGTCCAGTGGTGGTCTTTGTTTTCGTCTGTGACAACGGGTTATATTTTATATCAACAATAGTGATAATAGTACCAGCGTGGGAATGAGAAAGACTTTCAGAGCAAGGAGGTAGTGTCTGGCTGTGTCCTGTGGCTCCTGCTTTCTTGTGACGTCTCGGCCAGTGATTGGCCAACCATCGCGCCTTTGCGGGATCCTGTGTAACTAACCTCCTCCATGAGGGTCCCCAGGAGCTGTCCTCGTCAGGACAGGCTAGGCGCGCGTGCTTCTATCATCCCCTTGCATACTCTCTCTCGATCACCCCCTTTACCACTGTTTCTCTCACTCGATTCTCTCTTTCCATACTCTAACCGTTATTAACTGCGCAACACTCCCCTTGGGTTCTGCATACGGTTTCCATAGCCTGCCCATTGTATTGCATGCGCCGTCCTCAGAGACTTTTACATGTACTTAGAATAGGTTTGAGGGTTCTTAGTTAGTATAGGTAAAGAACTTTGTGTGTGTCTCCAATATTGATTTAGTGTTTCTGCTCTTTTATTTAATGCTAGACTGGGATAAGGTAACAGTAGTCGTTGTATCCGATGTGTGTACGGTTTGCTTATATCTACACGACTTCGACCGGTCCTGTGGTTGCCTGGGTTGTCTTTTCGGTTGCGTCCTTTGCGAGTGCAGCATTGTGTTGACTGAGGGTATTGGCCTGTTCCAGTTCCACACTTTGCTGCCTCTTTGCTTGTCTTTAGAGGGTCGCCAGGATAGAACCAGATACTTGTGATCTGGATCTATCAAGAGAGCACCCTAGTCAATCAACGTATCTTAAAGGATGCAGTCTTAAGGACATCGCTAGGCTACGAGCCTGTCTTGCTCAACCCCAGTTCCTTACCTAGAGTATCCCAGCTAGACATTATTAATCGAGTAGACACTTGTTAGTATTTAATATAAGCTCTTTGATATGTATGCATTATTATTCACAGCATTTATTAGTCTAGGTTGTTGTTGAGCCGCACAACCATAGCAGACTGTTTCGTTGATGAGGAAGTACTTCTTTTAGTGTCGAGCATTGCTACCATTGCGCATTTATAGTATTCTCGTGTCAGTTAACATTATATGTCCTATCTTTTAGTGTATTCGATTTACACGTGTGGTGTCCTGCCTCCTGCCTTTATATAGTTTAAGATACGAGCATCTTAGGAGCATCAGACTTTCTTCAGAAGTTTCCAGGTCTATGCTGTAGGACTATACTTCACTTTCTTTCAGATAGGAGTGAAGAGTTTATTGTTGTTTAGAGTAACTGTATTGAAGCATCTTTTTAGTTTTGTATTAAATCTTGCAGTGATTTAATTGATCTTTCCATAGATTCCTTTTTATGCATTTTAACGTAACTTGCAACTTGTTTGTTATCAGGCTATACCAGTGTGGATTAGCCTGAAGTAGAGTACATTTATGCCCAGTTGAGGATACCCCGCTATTGCTGATTAACTCTGGAGGGTATAGATGTTTTTGTTCGCCGGCATATAAGTTCGAAGGTTTGGATCTAGCGTACCATTGTAGCATAGTGCCCTATTACTACTCCAATCATTAAGTGCCCTTGTTTTATTCGTAGTCCCGGTTGTAACAAATGGCGACCTTGCCTAGTATCTTCTTTTAGTCGTCATAACAAATGGCGACCTTAGTCTAGGATTTAGTGAACTAAGAAATAATTGCAGGATTTTTGGACATTTGTTTTTGAGGAATATTTTGGACACGTTGGAATTTTTTTTTGGCAACGTAGTATAGCACTTGAGTTGTCTTCAAGCATTTTTTTGAGTGAATAGTGCTACATGAGAGTTTACGTACTTTTTGTTTTATAAACGTTGAGGATTTCCGGTGGACACTATGTCAAACGATGGATCAGTGCACAGTGAGGACACAGTACGGGAAGCAGGCTCTGAGGTGCAGAAGCTGGGTTTGTTAGAAGGCATTAGAGTAGTAACTAGTGAGGAGGATGCAAGGAAGTTTCTGGAGATGCCTATTACTGTTGACCGGGTGTCGGGGATTGATCGGTATGGTCTCCAGGGTTTGGCCACGATCATGGGGCATGTTGGCACTAGCAGCATGACGAGAAGTGACCTGGTGGCCTGTGTGCTCGGTGGGGTGCGTTGGGCTTCGGGTGGAGCGGGAGCTGGGGCACCTTCGGCCCAGCCCCCATTCCACTCGACTCCTACCATGGCGCCCCCTCGGGCTCCAGCGCCGGGTACGTTCCAGTAGGCCGATGCCCGCTGGCGGTTGGGTATGCATCTAGGTGATTCACGGGGTGGGTCCCCGATAGTAGCATCCCCTCCTCAAGGTTTGTCTGCCGAGATGTTGTTTCAGCTCGAACTCGCCAAACTTAACCAGCAGGCTGAGCAACGAAAGCATGAGGCTGAGCTCGAGCAAGGGCAGCGAGAGGCTGAGCTCAGGATTCAGGCTGAGGAGAGAAAGGCCATGTACTGTGCAGACATAGAGCTTGAGAAGTCTCGGGTGGAGTCGACAGGGCAGCGTCTCGGTTCTGGGAATCGAGGTCTTGATCAGTCTTTATCGTACCTTCTTAAGTTAGTCCCTGCATTTGACGAGTCGGGTGTCACCGAGTTTTTCCTACGTTTTGCGAAGAAGTGCCGGGAGCACCAATGGCCCGAGGTTAAGTGGGCAGCCCTTGTTTCCTCTAGATTGGTTGGCAAAGGACTCAAGGCATATAATGCGTTGCCCTTGGAGTCTTGCATCGATTATGAGGTATTGAAGGAAGCTGTTCTGCGGGCGTACGAGTTACAACCAGAAACATATAGGTTGAAGTTTCGGTGTGTTACGAAGGGTCGTGAGTGCACTCTTCTAGAACATGCCCGGGAACTGTCTGATGCTTTGAAAAATTGGCTGAGGTCAGAGAAGGTGACGACGTTCGAAGAGCTTGAGCAGTTAGTCCTTCTAGAGCAATTTTTTAAATGCACAGGCGGCGACCTGACTTTGAACCTCAAAGAGAAACAACCTAAAACTCTACAAGAGGCAGCTGAGTGGGCTGACCTGAGATTATCGCTGATTCGTGGGTGCGGGTCTGTACAACGGACCGATGCAGTTAACAAAGGGCGCAACACTCCACCCCCCCGAGTCAGTGATGCAATATTTAATAACCAAAGCAAGAGCAATGATACTCATTTTGATCACAAACCAAAAACTGTCCCGTTTAAGAAAGGTTAGGGCCCTTCCCCACCTCAGGGAAAGTCCAAGGGTGAAGTAGAGTGTTTTAAGTGTCATAACAAGGGGCATTTTGCACGTTCCTGCCCTAGTAACCAACCTACAGCAGTCGTGTCTTTGGCTAGCAACATTGGGGTGTCTCCGAGGTCTTCTGCGTTTACCCGGGGTGATATGTCAGATGCGGGGCACAGCCAGTGAAGGAGTGTCCGGAAGGCTCGAAACCTGTCCGCGATGCTTTTTGCGACCATAGAGTGCGTGGCTGCGTGAGTTGGGCTGGTTGCAAGCATGGGTTGGAGTTGTTGCGTGATACAGGTGCATCCCAGACTCTGATGAAAAACTTTACAGGCCAACCTATAAACGCGGCACGGGTAGTTGTGGTGCAGGATATTAATGCTACACGGTCATACCCGTTGGTCCGAGTGGAGCTGGAGGTTGATGGTGTGACACGAGAGATAGATGTTGGAATCGTAGAGAAACTGCCAGTAGAGGGCGTCGACCTTCTTCTCGGCAACAAGTTTGCGGTGCTTACTTCTGAGGTTCCACCCTTAGTTGTTGCAGAGAGGGCGACCGACGTGAGTAGGGAGGGGCAGGAGTTGGTCGAGAGGTGTCAATTACAGCAGATGGCGTGTGTTGTCACCCGATCTCGTGCATCTAAAGTGTCACAGGCTATTCCTCAGTCTCTAGACCAGCGGAGGAACGGTCGGAAGGAGAAAGCTAAAGTTGGGAGAAGTTTTGAGAGTTTTGATCCAGCGGCTCTTCTTGACGACTCGGTACTTGACCCAGAGGTGAGCTCCGGAGTGGCCCCAGAACCTGTCCCCCCTAGTGACATGGTTGGGCGTGATGGCACTCCGCGACAGAGTAGTTCCCAGGTGGAGGAGAGTTGTGGGAACGGGGCTATTGAATACGAGGACGGGGAAACATGTCATGTGAACCTGTTAAAGGAGTTTGTGAGGCAACCACCTGAGCAGACTACTGTCCCTGCGTTGGTCTGCGGCGGCCAAGGTGGAGAAGGAGAGGGGGGCAGTGGGGCACAGGTGGAGGAGAGTTGGGATTGTCATGTCTCGGTGGATCAGTGGGCGGGGGACACGAGTCTGGTGGCTGTGGAAGCGCTAGAGCACCTGCCTGAGCAGCAGTGTGCAGCGCTCCAGAACCGGCTCGGTTCATACCCCACTGGTCGTGCCGAGCACCCAGGCCTCACAACTCATGTGGTGCACGATGTTCCGCTGGCAGGTCACTTGAGTGAGTCTGGCATCAATCCTTATTGTCGAAGATGTCACACTACGGCCTTGCATCATTAGTTCCACTAATTTCTTCTTATCTTCATAACAGAAAAATACGTGTAATGGTAGATGGCCTTTATTCTCAAATTCACTCAATAAATGCTGGTGTTCCCCAGGGATCAGTTTTGGCCCCAATTCTGTTCCTCATTCATATCAATGATCTCATATCTACCACTCATAATCCAATACATTCCTATGCAGATGACTCAACACTCCACAGTTCCTTCACATTTACCAATTCTTTCACCCAACCCGATCTTATAAATTAAAAAATAAACACTGCAATTTCTCTGAACCAGGACCTTTCTAGAATTAATGGATGGGGACAAAAGAATCTACTTTCCTTTAATGCACAGAAAACCAAGTACATTCAATTTTCTAAACGTCAGAATCTCACGGACTCCCATATATATTTTAATGATGTAAATATTCCCACTTCCCCTAGTATTGACATTCTCGGTGTAACATTAACTACTAATTTAAGCTGGACACATTATGTTAGAAGCATTGCTAAGAATGCCTCTAATAAACTGGGACTTCTGTACAGAGTTCGAGAATTCTTCACTGACGACCAGTTGGCCGTAATATATAAAAGTCATGTGCGTTCTCAGATGGATTACTTTTCACCTCTGTGGGGTGGAAGTGGAGTGGTTGCATTGAGGCAGTTGGACAAAATTCAAAATAAAGCTATTAGATTAATCAATAACCCTGCAATCACACAGGACCTTCCTACATTATCCATACGAAGAAACGTTGCATCCCTTGCATTATTCTACAGATATTTTCACAGCAATTGTTCCGAGGAACTTGCTTCAATTGTGCCGCCTCTCCACATCTTTCCCCATAGAACTAGGGCAGCTGAGAGCGCCCATGAATTTACACTTTCTCCTCCACAATGCAGAACTTCTGCTTATCAGAATTCATTTATCCCCAGAGCTACTACTCTTTGGAATTCACTTCCCTCGAATTGCTTTCCACAAACTTATAATTTACAAATGTTTAAATCCAGTTGTTACAAACATTTTATGAATGGAGGATGCCTTTAGGCACATGGACCTTTTTGTTTTATCTGTGTTTTCCTTCCTCCGTTCATTGTCTCTTAAAAAAAAAAACGAAAAAAAAAAAAAAAAAAAAAAAAGTAGACCGTTAGCCTTGTTGTTTCGGTGGTTCAAGGTGGGCGACGAGGCTTTGGCATGGTTGTCAGGTCAGGGGCGACCCATGGCTGCCAAGGGTGGTGTTCAGAATGAGGACATTGAGCGGATTGGTGAGGTGGGCTGTCGAGTGGATGTGCCCGGTCGTCGCATAGCCTCCCAATGCTGCTCTAGTCGAATGCAACAGCCCTACCATAGACCGACTGTATCTGGCCATGTCGCCGAAGGTGGTGATGCTGCGCAGGCAGATGTAGTTGCAACGAATGCGGGGGTGCACATGTACGGTATCGGCGGGGAAGCCTTAGCAATTATAAACTATGGGAGTGACTGCACAGGTGGTACTGATTGTCCCTCTCATGACCTGGCTGTTCTAGGGACAAAGGTGGAGAAGGAGGGAGACTTTAGTTTAGAAGCTGCGGTCTCGGCTGGGTTGTAGGAGGGCACTAGGCAAGTTGTTCTTCGAGATAAGCTGCAACCTCTTGTTCCTGAGCGCCAAGAGAAGTTGTTTACTAGGCTATGGCAGTACGTCCGCATGTTTGTTGCTTCTCCAGGCCTGATGTATGGGGTAGAATCCGACATGGAGGCTGGAGACAGTGCAAGGCTCAAATTAGTTCCCTACCGTATAAATCCTGCTCAACAGTCTGTCGTGAAAGCAGAGCTAGACTACATGTGGAAAAAGGGTCTGAGGGATAAGGGATATCGTAAGTGGTCGTTGCCAGTGAGTTTGCAACCTGAGTTGAGTGGCAGGATCCGTGTGTGTGGTGATTGCAAGAGTGTGGATGCATTATCCCTGACAGACGCCTATCCATTACCCAGAGTTGACGACACCATAGACCGCTTCGGGGCTGCCTCGCTCATCACGAAGGTAGAACTAGTGAAGGTTTATTGGTAGGCCCCGTTGCCGGAGAGAGCGAAGAGAAGTGCCAGTCTTGTGATGAACTGGGCAGTTTATCAGTGTCAGGTGTTGTTTTGCTGCCGGAACACAAGTTGGATGTGTGGCATGTTAAGGGCACTGATAATATTTTGGCTGATTGTTTGTCACGGGAGGGTATGTTTGCAGGAGAACCCTCGCCGTTCAGTCAGTGTGTGTTGAGAGTGGAGAAAAACTAGGCTTGCCCTTATAGAGCAGCCGTCAAAAACAACATTAATATTAAATCAAAAAATCACATAAAAACTCTTTCTTTTTTATAGTTAATTGTAAGTTGCCAATGTTATAGCTAAAGTCCTAAGTTGAACCTGTCTTTCACTTAGTAGGCTGGGCTCTGTGAAGCTTGCTCAGGGACCATAGCAGGCTAAAATTATACTATTGTGTTTGGGAGGGGTTGTAAGATTTTCTTTATGCTAATATGTTGTTTTATTTAAGATTGAGCTTTGCATTTAATTTCTGGTGGAGTGGCTCGGTGTGGCTGGTCTTGTCGGCATTCTGCCTTGTCAGATATGGTGCCCGCCTAATGTTGACCGTCCCATATCTTGGGCGGGGTGTGACGTCTACCAGCGTTGGCAGAATCACCTCTCGTTAGCCACTAGCGCTCGCCAGAGACATCGAAATGGGCTACAGTTATCAGAGAATGTTGTTCTTTCTTTCCTAGTAATCGCATTGTCACAGACAGTCTAGTGGTGGTCTTTGTTTTCGTCTGTGACAACGGGTTATATTTTATATCAACAATAGTGATAATAGTACCAGCGTGGGAATGAGAAAGACTTTCAGAGCGAGGAGGTAGTGTCTGGCTGTGTCTTGTGGCGGCTGCTGTCTTGTGACGTCTCGGCCCGTGATTGGCCGACCATCGCGCCTTTGCGGGCTCCTGTGTAGCTAACCTCCTCCATGAGGGTCCCCAGGAGCTGTCCTCGTCAGGACAGGCTTGGCGCGCGTGCTTCTAACATCCCCTTGCATACTCTCTCCCGATCACCCCCTTTACCACTGTTTCTCTCACTTGATTCTCTCTTTCCATACTCTAACCTTTATTAACTGCATACCACTCCCATTGGGTTCTGCATACGGTTTCCATAGCAGCCCATTGAATTGCATGCGCCGTCCTCAGAGATATTTACATGTACTTAGAATAGGTTTGAGGGTTCTTAGTTAGTATAGGTTAAGAACTTTGTGTGTCTCCATTATTGATTTAGTGTTTCTGCTCTTTTATTTAATGCTAGACTGGGATAAGGTAAGTGTAGTCATTGTCTCCGATGTGTGTACGGTTTGCTTATATCTTCACGACTTCGACCAGTCCTGTGGTAGCCTGGGTTGTCATATCGGTTGCGTCCTTTGCGAGTGCAGCATTGTGTTGACTGAGGGTATTGGCCTGTTCCAGTTCCACACTTTGCTGCCTCTTTGCTTGTCTTTAGAGGGTCGCCAGGATAGAACCAGATACTTGTGATCTGGATCTTTCAAGAGAGCACCCTAGTCAATCAACGTATCTTAAAGGATGCAGTCTTAAGGACATCGCTAGGCTACGAGCCTGTCTTGCTCAACCCCAGTTCCTTACCTAGAGTATCCCAGCTAGACATTATTAATCGAGTAGACACTTGTTAGTATTTAATATAAGCTCTTTGATATGTATGCATTATTATTCACAGCATTTATTAGTCTAGGTTGTTGTTGAGCCGCACAACCATAGCAGACTGTTTCGTTGATGAGGAAGTACTTCTTTTAGTGTCGAGCATTGCTACCATTGCGCATTTATAGTATTCTCGTGTCAGTTAACATTATATGTCCTATCTTTTAGTGTATTCGATTTACACGTGTGGTGTCCTGCCTCCTGCCTTTATATAGTTTAAGATACGAGCATCTTAGGAGCATCAGACTTTCTTCAGAAGTTTCCAGGTCTATGCTGTAGGACTATACTTCACTTTCTTTCAGATAGGAGTGAAGAGTTTATTGTTGTTTAGAGTAACTGTATTGAAGCATCTTTTTAGTTTTGTATTAAATCTTGCAGTGATTTAATTGATCTTTCCATAGATTCCTTTTTATGCATTTTAACGTAACTTGCAACTTGTTTGTTATCAGGCTATACCAGTGTGGATTAGCCTGAAGTAGAGTACATTTATGCCCAGTTGAGGATACCCCGCTATTGCTGATTAACTCTGGAGGGTATAGATGTTTTTGTTCGCCGGCATATAAGTTCGAAGGTTTGGATCTAGCGTACCATTGTAGCATAGTGCCCTATTACTACTCCAATCATTAAGTGCCCTTGTTTTATTCGTAGTCCCGGTTGTAACAAATGGCGACCTTGCCTAGTATCTTCTTTTAGTCGTCATAACAAATGGCGACCTTAGTCTAGGATTTAGTGAACTAAGAAATAATTGCAGGATTTTTGGACATTTGTTTTTGAGGAATATTTTGGACACGTTGGAATTTTTTTTGGCAACGTAGTATAGCACTTGAGTTGTCTTCAAGCATTTTTTTTGAGTGAATAGTGCTACATGAGAGTTTACGTACTTTTTGTTTTATAAACGTTGAGGATTTCCGGTGGACACTATGTCAAACGATGGATCAGTGCACAGTGAGGACACAGTACGGGAAGCAGGCTCTGAGGTGCAGAAGCTGGGTTTGTTAGAAGGCATTAGAGTAGTAACTAGTGAGGAGGATGCAAGGAAGTTTCTGGAGATGCCTATTACTGTTGACCGGGTGTCGGGGATTGATCGGTATGGTCTCCAGGGTTTGGCCACGATCATGGGGCATGTTGGCACTAGCAGCATGACGAGAAGTGACCTGGTGGCCTGTGTGCTCGGTGGGGTGCGTTGGGCTTCGGGTGGAGCGGGAGCTGGGGCACCTTCGGCCCAGCCCCCATTCCACTCGACTCCTACCATGGCGCCCCCTCGGGCTCCAGCGCCGGGTACGTTCCAGTAGGCCGATGCCCGCTGGCGGTTGGGTATGCATCTAGGTGATTCACGGGGTGGGTCCCCGATAGTAGCATCCCCTCCTCAAGGTTTGTCTGCCGAGATGTTGTTTCAGCTCGAACTCGCCAAACTTAACCAGCAGGCTGAGCAACGAAAGCATGAGGCTGAGCTCGAGCAAGGGCAGCGAGAGGCTGAGCTCAGGATTCAGGCTGAGGAGAGAAAGGCCATGTACTGTGCAGACATAGAGCTTGAGAAGTCTCGGGTGGAGTCGACAGGGCAGCGTCTCGGTTCTGGGAATCGAGGTCTTGATCAGTCTTTATCGTACCTTCTTAAGTTAGTCCCTGCATTTGACGAGTCGGGTGTCACCGAGTTTTTCCTACGTTTTGCGAAGAAGTGCCGGGAGCACCAATGGCCCGAGGTTAAGTGGGCAGCCCTTGTTTCCTCTAGATTGGTTGGCAAAGGACTCAAGGCATATAATGCGTTGCCCTTGGAGTCTTGCATCGATTATGAGGTATTGAAGGAAGCTGTTCTGCGGGCGTACGAGTTACAACCAGAAACATATAGGTTGAAGTTTCGGTGTGTTACGAAGGGTCGTGAGTGCACTCTTCTAGAACATGCCCGGGAACTGTCTGATGCTTTGAAAAATTGGCTGAGGTCAGAGAAGGTGACGACGTTCGAAGAGCTTGAGCAGTTAGTCCTTCTAGAGCAATTTTTTAAATGCACAGGCGGCGACCTGACTTTGAACCTCAAAGAGAAACAACCTAAAACTCTACAAGAGGCAGCTGAGTGGGCTGACCTGAGATTATCGCTGATTCGTGGGTGCGGGTCTGTACAACGGACCGATGCAGTTAACAAAGGGCGCAACACTCCACCCCCCCGAGTCAGTGATGCAATATTTAATAACCAAAGCAAGAGCAATGATACTCATTTTGATCACAAACCAAAAACCGTCCCGTTTAAGAAAGGTTAGGGCCCTTCCCCACCTCAGGGAAAGTCCAAGGGTGAAGTAGAGTGTTTTAAGTGTCATAACAAGGGGCATTTTGCACGTTCCTGCCCTAGTAACCAACCTACAGCAGTCGTGTCTTTGGCTAGCAACATTGGGGTGTCTCCGAGGTCTTCTGCGTTTACCCGGGGTGATATGTCAGATGCGGGGCCACAGCCAGTGAAGGAGTGTCCGGAAGGCTCGAAACCTGTCCGCGATGCTTTTTGCGACCATAGAGTGCGTGGCTGCGTGAGTTGGGCTGGTTGCAAGCATGGGTTGGAGTTGTTGCGTGATACAGGTGCATCCCAGACTCTGATGAAAAACTTTACAGGCCAACCTATAAACGCGGCACGGGTAGTTGTGGTGCAGGATATTAATGCTACACGGTCATACCCGTTGGTCCGAGTGGAGCTGGAGGTTGATGGTGTGACACGAGAGATAGATGTTGGAATCGTAGAGAAACTGCCAGTAGAGGGCGTCGACCTTCTTCTCGGCAACAAGTTTGCGGTGCTTACTTCTGAGGTTCCACCCTTAGTTGTTGCAGAGAGGGCGACCGACGTGAGTAGGGAGGGCAGGAGTTGGTCGAGAGGTGTCAATTACAGCAGATGGCGTGTTGTCACCCGATCTCGTGCATCTAAAGTGTCACAGGCTATTCCTCAGTCTCTAGACCAGCGGAGGAACGGTCGGAAGGAGAAAGCTAAAGTTGGGAGAAGTTTTGAGAGTTTTGATCCAGCGGCTCTTCTTGACGACTCGGTACTTGACCCAGAGGTGAGCTCCGGAGTGGCCCCAGAACCTGTCCCCCCTAGTGACATGGTTGGGCGTGATGGCACTCCGCGACAGAGTAGTTCCCAGGTGGAGGAGAGTTGTGGGAACGGGGCTATTGAATACGAGGACGGGGAAACATGTCATGTGAACCTGTTAAAGGAGTTTGTGAGGCAACCACCTGAGCAGACTACTGTCCCTGCGTTGGTCTGCGGCGGCCAAGGTGGAGAAGGAGAGGGGGGCAGTGGGGCACAGGTGGAGGAGAGTTGGGATTGTCATGTCTCGGTGGATCAGTGGGCGGGGGACACGAGTCTGGTGGCTGTGGAAGCGCTAGAGCACCTGCCTGAGCAGCAGTGTGCAGCGCTCCAGAACCGGCTCGGTTCATACCCCACTGGTCGTGCCGAGCACCCAGGCCTCACAACTCATGTGGTGCACGATGTTCCGCTGGCAGGTCACTTGAGTGAGTCTGGCATCAATCCTTATTGTCGAAGATGTCACACTACGGCCTTGCATCATTAGTTCCACTAATTTCTTCTTATCTTCATAACAGAAAAATACGTGTAATGGTAGATGGCCTTTATTCTCAAATTCACTCAATAAATGCTGGTGTTCCCCAGGGATCAGTTTTGGCCCCAATTCTGTTCCTCATTCATATCAATGATCTCATATCTACCACTCATAATCCAATACATTCCTATGCAGATGACTCAACACTCCACAGTTCCTTCACATTTACCAATTCTTTCACCCAACCCGATCTTATAAATTAAAAAATAAACACTGCAATTTCTCTGAACCAGGACCTTTCTAGAATTAATGGATGGGGACAAAAGAATCTACTTTCCTTTAATGCACAGAAAACCAAGTACATTCAATTTTCTAAACGTCAGAATCTCACGGACTCCCATATATTTTAATGATGTAAATATTCCCACTTCCCCTAGTATTGACATTCTCGGTGTAACATTAACTACTAATTTAAGCTGGACACATTATGTTAGAAGCATTGCTAAGAATGCCTCTAATAAACTGGGACTTCTGTACAGAGTTCGAGAATTCTTCACTGACGACCAGTTGGCCGTAATATATAAAAGTCATGTGCGTTCTCAGATGGATTACTTTTCACCTCTGTGGGGTGGAAGTGGAGTGGTTGCATTGAGGCAGTTGGACAAAATTCAAAATAAAGCTATTAGATTAATCAATAACCCTGCAATCACACAGGACCTTCCTACATTATCCATACGAAGAAACGTTGCATCCCTTGCATTATTCTACAGATATTTTCACAGCAATTGTTCCGAGGAACTTGCTTCAATTGTGCCGCCTCTCCACATCTTTCCCATAGAACTAGGGCAGCTGAGAGCGCCCATGAATTTACACTTTCTCCTCCACAATGCAGAACTTCTGCTTATCAGAATTCATTTATCCCCAGAGCTACTACTCTTTGGAATTCACTTCCCTCGAATTGCTTTCCACAAACTTATAATTTACAAATGTTTAAATCCAGTTGTTACAAACATTTTATGAATGGAGGATGCCTTTAGGCACATGGACCTTTTTGTTTTATCTGTGTTTTCCTTCCTCCGTTCATTGTCTCTTAAAAAAAAAAAACGAAAAAAAAAAAAAAAAAAAAAAAAAGTAGACCGTTAGCCTTGTTGTTTCGGTGGTTCAAGGTGGGCGACGAGGCTTTGGCATGGTTGTCAGGTCAGGGGCGACCCATGGCTGCCAAGGGTGGTGTTCAGAATGAGGACATTGAGCGGATTGGTGAGGTGGGCTGTCGAGTGGATGTGCCCGGTCGTCGCATAGCCTCCCAATGCTGCTCTAGTCGAATGCAACAGCCCTACCATAGACCGACTGTATCTGGCCATGTCGCCGAAGGTGGTGATGCTGCGCAGGCAGATGTAGTTGCAACGAATGCGGGGGTGCACATGTACGGTATCGGCGGGGAAGCCTTAGCAATTATAAAACTATGGGAGTGACTGCACAGGTGGTACTGATTGTCCCTCTCATGACCTGGCTGTTCTAGGGACAAAGGTGGAGAAGGAGGGAGACTTTAGTTTAGAAGCTGCGGTCTCGGCTGGGTTGTAGGAGGGCACTAGGCAAGTTGTTCTTCGAGATAAGCTGCAACCTCTTGTTCCTGAGCGCCAAGAGAAGTTGTTTACTAGGCTATGGCAGTACGTCCGCATGTTTGTTGCTTCTCCAGGCCTGATGTATGGGGTAGAATCCGACATGGAGGCTGGAGACAGTGCAAGGCTCAAATTAGTTCCCTACCGTATAAATCCTGCTCAACAGTCTGTCGTGAAAGCAGAGCTAGACTACATGTGGAAAAAGGGTCTGAGGGATAAGGGATATCGTAAGTGGTCGTTGCCAGTGAGTTTGCAACCTGAGTTGAGTGGCAGGATCCGTGTGTGTGGTGATTGCAAGAGTGTGGATGCATTATCCCTGACAGACGCCTATCCATTACCCAGAGTTGACGACACCATAGACCGCTTCGGGGCTGCCTCGCTCATCACGAAGGTAGAACTAGTGAAGGTTTATTGGTAGGCCCCGTTGCCGGAGAGAGCGAAGAGAAGTGCCAGTCTTGTGATGAACTGGGCAGTTTATCAGTGTCAGGTGTTGTTTTGCTGCCGGAACACAAGTTGGATGTGTGGCATGTTAAGGGCACTGATAATATTTTGGCTGATTGTTTGTCACGGGAGGGTATGTTTGCAGGAGAACCCTCGCCGTTCAGTCAGTGTGTGTGTTGAGAGTGGAGAAAAACTAGGCTTGCCCTTATAGAGCAGCCGTCAAAAACAACATTAATATTAAATCAAAAAATCACATAAAAACTCTTTCTTTTTTATAGTTAATTGTAAGTTGCCAATGTTATAGCTAAAGTCCTAAGTTGAACCTGTCTTTCACTTAGTAGGCTGGGCTCTGTGAAGCTTGCTCAGGGACCATAGCAGGCTAAAATTATACTATTGTGTTTGGGAGGGGTTGTAAGATTTTCTTTATGCTAATATGTTGTTTTATTTAAGATTGAGCTTTGCATTTAATTTCTGGTGGAGTGGCTCGGTGTGGCTGGTCTTGTCGGCATTCTGCCTTGTCAGATATGGTGCCCGCCTAATGTTGACCGTCCCATATCTTGGGCGGGGTGTGACGTCTACCAGCGTTGGCAGAATCACCTCTCGTTAGCCACTAGCGCTCGCCAGAGACATCGAAATGGGCTACAGTTATCAGAGAATGTTGTTCTTTCTTTCCTAGTAATCGCATTGTCACAGACAGTCTAGTGGTGGTCTTTGTTTTCGTCTGTGACAACGGGTTATATTTTATATCAACAATAGTGATAATAGTACCAGCGTGGGAATGAGAAAGACTTACAGAGCGAGGAGGTAGTGTCTGGCTGTGTCTTGTGGCGGCTGCTGTCTTGTGACGTCTCGGCCCGTGATTGGCCGACCATCGCGCCTTTGCGGGCTCCTGTGTAGCTAACCTCCTCCATGAGGGTCCCCAGGAGCTGTCCTCGTCAGGACAGGCTTGGCGCGCGTGCTTCTAACATCCCCTTGCATACTCTCTCCCGATCACCCCCTTTACCACTGTTTCTCTCACTTGATTCTCTCTTTCCATACTCTAACCTTTATTAACTGCATACCACTCCCATTGGGTTCTGCATACGGTTTCCATAGCCAGCCCATTGAATTGCATGCGCCGTCCTCAGAGATATTTACATGTACTTAGAATAGGTTTGAGGGTTCTTAGTTAGTATAGGTTAAGAACTTTGTGTGTGTCTCCATTATTGATTTAGTGTTTCTGCTCTTTTATTTAATGCTAGACTGGGATAAGGTAAGTGTAGTCATTGTCTCCGATGTGTGTACGGTTTGCTTATATCTTCACGACTTCGACCAGTCCTGTGGTAGCCTGGGTTGTCATATCGGTTGCGTCCTTTGCGAGTGCAGCATTGTGTTGACTGAGGGTATTGGCCTGTTCCAGTTCCACACTTTGCTGCCTCTTTGCTTGTCTTTAGAGGGTCGCCAGGATAGAACCAGATACTTGTGATCTGGATCTTTCAAGAGAGCACCCTAGTCAATCAACGTAACTTAAAGGATGCAGTCTTAAGGGCATCGCTAGGCTACGAGCCTGTATTGCTCAACCCCAGTTCCTTACCTAGAGTATCCCAGCTAGACATTATTAATCGAGTAGACACTTGTTAGTATTTAATATAAGCTCTTTGATATGTACGCATTATTATTCACAACATTTATTAGTCTAGGTTGTTGTTGAGCCGCACAACCATAGCAGACTGTTTCGTTGATGAGGAAGTACTTCTTTTAGTGTCGAGCATTGCTACTGTTGCGCATTTATATTATTCTTGTGTCAGTTAACATTATATGTCCTATCTTTTAGTGTATTCGATTTACACGTGTGGTGTCCTGCCTCCTGCCCTTATATAGTTTAAGATACGAGCATCTTATGAGCATCAGACTTTCTTCAGAAGTTTCCAGGTCTATGCTGTAGGACTATACTTCACTTTCTTTCAGATAGGAGTGAAGAGTTTATTGTTGTTTAGAGTAACTGTATTAAAGCATCTTTTTATTGTATTAAATCTTGCAGTGATTTAATTGATCTTTCCATAGATTCCTTTTTATGCATTTTAACGTAACTTGCATCTTGTTTGTTATCAGGCTATACCAGTGTGGGTTAGCCTGAAGTAGAGTACATTTATGCCCAGTTAAGGATACCCCGCTATCGCAGATTAACTCTGGAGGGTATAGATGTTTTTGTTCGCCGGCATATAAGTTCGAGGGTTTGGATCTAGTGTACCGTTGTTGCATAGTGCCCTATTACTAGTCCAATCATTAAATGCCCTTCTT
Organism: Paralithodes platypus; assembly: GCA_032716605.1. Classification (NCBI taxonomy): domain Eukaryota; kingdom Metazoa; phylum Arthropoda; class Malacostraca; order Decapoda; family Lithodidae; genus Paralithodes; species Paralithodes platypus. The sequence continues at coordinate 51,134,719 of CM064567.1, forward strand.
TTATTCGTAGTCCCGGTCGTAACACTAAGCAAATATTTTGCCTCAGTATTCACAAGGGAAAATACCAGTGACATGCCAAGTCCAGGAATCGTGCATGAGGGTGAAGTTCTTACTAGAAATAGATGTACCCCAGAGGAGGTAGCAAAAAGAATAGATAAGTTAAATAGGTTTAATTCATCAGGCCCAGATAGCTTTCTTCCCCAAATTGTAAGAGAAATGCGAGATAAAATTGCACCTTTCTTGTCAGGTATCTTCAATAAATCACTAGAAAATGGAGAAGTCCCTGAAGACTGGAAACTAGCCAAGGTGACCCCAATCTTTAAGAAAGGGGATCATGAGTGATGGAGTGAGGAAGTACATGAACGAAGGCGGTGCTGGTTGGGGGGAGGGGCGTCGACTGACTGGGGACAGAGGTGCATGGGGGCGGTTCGTTCGTGGCCACCCCTTCGGGGATCACGGCGTCAGGCAATAGATAGATAGATAGATCATGAGTGTCCCAATAATTATCGGCCAATTAGCTTGAGTTTTATTATAGTAAAAAAATAGAAGGGATACTAGTAGACAAGATAGAAATTCACAATTTAATTACAGATTCCCAACATGGATTCAGGCGACACCAATCATATCTAACCAATTTGCTGGAATGTTTCCATGAAATGCTGAGTGTGACAAAAGTAGAGCCATAGACATCATTTACTCAGATTTTCAAAAAGCTTTTGACAAAGTGCCTCATTGCAAGCTAATGTCAAAAGTGAGTGCACTAGGTATCAATACAGAGGTCACAAATTAGATAGAAAGTTGACTAACAGGTAGACAACAACGAGTGTTAATCAATGGTGTTTTTTCTGAGTGGACTCCAGTTACTTCAGGAGTTCCACAGGAATCTGTCCTTGGCCCACTCCTGTTCATCATATATGTCAATGACATCGATATTGGTCTGTTGAGTGTGATCTGCAAGTTTGCAGATGGCATACAGCTTGAAATGAATGTGAAAGACCCCAAAGGGTTTGAACAGCTCAGGATGGACCTCAGCAGACTGGGTGAATGGTCGGAGACATGGCAGATGCCTCTAAACTTGGAAAAGTGCAAGGTGATGCATATCGACCAAGCACGTTCCAATTCAGGTTATTCACTATTGGAAATGCCTCTGGAAGCCACTGACTTGGAAAAGGATTTGGGTGTTCAGATTAGCAGTGACCTATAGTATCCGAGCAGTGCATTGAAGTAGAGAAGAAAACTCAGAAATTATTGGGCTATATTAAGAGGTAATTTATGTATAAAAATTAGGATATAGTCCTCACACTTTACGCTCTGATACGGCCTCTCCTGGAGTATGCTAGTCAATTCAGGTCTCCAGCACTCAGGAAAGATATAGAGAGACTGGAATGAGTACAAGCTAGGGCTACAAAGCTTATTCTATTGCTTAGAAGAATGAGCTACGAGGACCGGTTGAAAGCTCTTGATCTCTTCCCGGTGGAGATACGCAGACTTTGAGGTCAGCTCATTGAAGTTTTTAAAATACTTAATGGGTTTGACAATGTGGATTATAGCAAACTGTTTAGCCTCAATGTGAATACAACACACAACCATGGCTGGAAATTAGAATTGAAAAGGTTCAACACTAGTAATTGTGCTGAAACTTCTCACATATAAGATCTGTTCTACCTGG
>CM064567.1:51141387-51157197 GCA_032716605.1 Paralithodes platypus
AGTCACATTCCAAACTTATGTTAGGTTTGTGCTTACATTCCAAGCTAGGCTATACATGTGTCGTATATATATATTGCCCTAAAACCTTCATTTTCGCTTGAAAGACCAATAGATATATCAATAAATACTGCCTACGAAGTATAATAACGCTGTCATTACGAAATATAGTTGTGTTTTGCCCATTTTTGGCAATTTGTTATGCCCAATTTGGGCAATTTTTGAGTGAATACACAGTTTTATTTGAGTGAAGTAACTGACAGTGAAGTGTAGAGAATTATAAACTTTATACAAAATGTCACGTAAGTGTACAATATGTCACGGTACGTAGCCTGACAAAGAACAGACAAGACTTTTATGCGACACTCTACACTGCATACAGCAGTGAACCCTTGGACGACCACAGCTGTCTGGGTAAAGTACCTAATCCCATAATTACTTGCCCACGGGGGGTCCCCACTCCTTGAATGTTTCCTCCAGTGCTGGGATATTTTATATGTTTAGGCATATATTTATTATTTATTTTGATGGTCTTATTTTATTTAATTTTATTTCATTTATATATATTTGTTTTTATTATTCCTGTTCCCCAGGGTGTCTATGGGACCACCACCTTGGTCCAGAGCAAGGGCAAGACCCATAATCGAGTATATATATTGTTATTTTATATATATTTTGATTGATTTGCTTTATTATTGTTTTTATTTATTTAATTTTGTTCATCTTATTTTATTTATAATTTTATTTCATTTATATATTTTTTGTTTTTATTATTCCTGTTCCCCAGGGTGTCTATGGGACTACCCCCTAGGTCCAGAGCAAGGACAAGGCCCATAATCGAGTATTTATATTGTTATTTTTTATATATTTTGATTTATTTGCTTTATTATTGTTTCTATTTATTTTATTTAGGCTATTTCATTTTATTTTGTTTATAATTTTATTATATTTTTATTATTCCTGTTCCCCAGGGTGTCTATGGGACCACCACCTAGGTCCAGAGCAAGGGCAAGGCCCATAATTGAGTATTTATATTTTTATTTTTATTTATTTTATTTATTCTTTTGTTTTTATTTTATTTATTTTATATATATACATGTATATACCGTATATAACCCCGTGGGGGTTAGGGAATAGAATATGCCCCACGTGCCTTCTGCGTGTCGTGAGAGGCGACTAAAGATGTTGGGTCGGTGGGCTTGCGACCCCCACCCGGAACAAATATCTAAGCAAAGAAAAACGAGTGAACAGCCTCGGATGCGGACAGAACCAACGTTGACGAACCACGACCGACTAAGGACATGCCTTCGGACATTCTGAGAATGGCTACGTGGAATGTTAGTGGCATGAATGATGGCACAAAAGAGAGAGAGGTTCTGGAAGTGTTAGTGAATGCCAGGCTGGATGTATGTGGAATGACAGAGACCAAATGGAAAGGTTCAGATGTGAGAGAGTGGGAGTGTGAATGGGTGTGTGTGCTGGAGTGAGTGAAGGAACAGCGAGAGAGAAGGTGAATGTTTGTTTGTAAGTAGCAAATGGAAGGAATGTGTAAGAGAGTATGGGTCTGTGGGTTCAAGGATTGTGTGGGTGAGAATGAAAGTAGGAATACAAACGTGGGTGATTGTATGCCCCAACAGAGGATATACTTGAATGAAAGAAAGAGGAGTTCTGATGTGGGAGGCGTGCCTGGAGAAAACGAGATATTTTGATTGGGGATATGAATGGTAAGGGGGGTGATAGGAAAGTTGAGGGGGTGGGTGGGAGGTGGGGGTACCATCAGAGGTGAATGGGAATGGTAGTGCACTTGTGGACGTATGTGTGGGGAGGAGGCTGTGGATAGCCAACACCTTCTTCCGACACAGAATGATCCACAGGTACAAGTGGAAACGGATGTTGACGATGAAGGATAAGACAGTGGTGGAACGAAAATCATTGATTGATTATGTATGTGTGGATGAACGAATGAAGAAATCTGTGATGGATGCTAGGGTGTATAGGGGTATTGGAGGGGGTCTGTCTGATCATTATGTAGTGGTAGGTAAGGTTAGGATACAAAAGAAGAGGGTGAGGAGAGCGGGAGGGAGGCGAGAGGAGGGTGGAATGGTGAGGAGGGCGGAGAGGTTGCAGGAGGAGGAAGTCAGGGTAGGAGTACAGGAGAGCAGTGGAAAAACAACTAGGTGGGTTCGACCTGAAAGTTATGGAGGAAGTGGAGGAGATGAGCAAGGTGTTTAACCCTTAAAAAGCGGCTCACCACATAAGTCGAGTTAAATAAAGCTGGACTATGTGGCGGCGCTCGACATAACTCGAGTGGCAATTTCAGCACGTAATGTTGCTGAGAGAGAGAGACAAGTGGTGGCAGGAGAGTAGCGAGCATATGACTGCTCCAGACCACCGCGGCGAACCTACTGACACGAATCTCACCTCCCTCCTACCTCTCTCACTCGCTATATACGGAATTGTATCGGGAAAGTGGCTAATTACCTGCTTTTTGCACTCGCGTTGCACGGTTATTGCAAGAAAACTAGCCATCATAAAAGGATCGTTAAAGTGTCATTCGAAAGCTCTGTTTATGCCCTTTCAGGGATAGATACTTGTTTTACGTTCTGGGTCTTATTTAGGCATGAAAATGATCACGTAAACAGCCCTATTTTGGCTAAAAACACCCCGCTGGGCGGTACATATAAATAAACCGCATAGGCCGCTCGTAAAGGGTTAAGGATGAGATCTGTGCAGCATGTGAGGAGGTGTGTGGAGTGAGGAGAAGAGGGAGGGGAGTGAAAGGTACAGCATGGTGGACAGAACAGGTAAGAATAGCTGTGGAAGAAAAGAAGAAAGCATATAGAGAGTGGTTGGGTAGTAGAGTGAATGAAGATTCCGAGAGACAGAAACGAGCGAGGTACGTGGAGAGTAAGTGGGTGGTGAAGAGAGTAGTGAAGGAAAGTAAGAGATGAGTAGATGAGGAATTTGGAAGGAATCTCAGTGTAAAATGGAGGGAGAGTAAGAAACTGTTCTGGAAAGAAGTCAAGAAAGTTAGGGAAGGTAGCAAGGGAAACAGTAAGGGTGTGAAAGATAAGAATGGGAGAATGCTAGCCGAGAAGCAAGAGAGAGTCGAAAGATGGAGGGAGTACTTCAGTGAGTTGCTAAATGTAAGGAATGAAGAGCCAGCAAACATAGCTGGAGATGGTATGGGAGGGAGAAGAAGAGAAGTAGTGGAGGAGGAGGTGGGGATCAGGAGGTCAGAAGTGTGGGAATCCATGAAAAGAGTGAAGTTGGGGAAAGCACCAGGAACAGATGGAGTGTGTGGGGAAATGTTGAGGTATGGTGGTGAGAGTGTGATAGAATGGGTATATATGGAAAATGTGCAAACTAGCATGGGAGAAGGGGAGTGCCCCCGATGACTGGAAGACTGGCATAATAGTCCCCCTATATAAGGGCAAAGGGGAAAGAGGAGTGTGTGGTAATCACCAATGAATATGTTTTCTAAGCGTAGTAGGGAAGGTATACAGTAGGGTAGTGATTGAGAGAGTGAGAGTGAGAACGGAGAAATGGATAGGCGACGAGCAGGAAGGTTTTAGGAAGGGAAGAGGATGTGTAGATCAGATTTTTACCCTGAATTGTGTTGTGGAGAAGTATCTGGAGAAGAAACAAAAGGTGCATGTTGCCTTTATGGACTTGGAGAAGGCCTATGACAGAGTGGATAGAGAAGGTTTGTGGAAAGTACTTAGAATATACGGAGTAGAGGGCAAGTTGCTGAAAGCAGTGAAGAGCATGTATGAGGGTGCAAAGGCGGCAGCACGTGTGGAGAGTGAACAGAGAGAGTTCTTTGACCTGAATGTTGGTTTGAAGCAGGGGTGTGTGATGTCCCCGTGGTTGTTTATTGTATATATGGATGGAGTCATGAAAGAAATACTATCAAGAGCAGTGGATGTTGGTGTATCGCTGAAAAGGGAGGGAATTGAGTGGAAGCTACCTATACTGATGTTTGCGGATGATACAGTTCTGATGAGTGATAATGAATGGGAGTTGCAGGGTCTGGTAAATGAGTTTGGAACAGTGTGCGAAAAACGGAATTTGAAGGTAAATACGGGGAAGAGCAAGGTTATGGTCTTTGAAAGTGGTGAAGTCACAGAGTGTGAGGTGAAGCTGAACGGTCAGGCTATGGAGATCGTCAACTCTTTTAAGTATCTGGGCAGTGTGTTGAGTAAAGATGGGACTATGGATGAAGAGGTGCGGGAGAGGGTACAACAGGGGAAGAGGGTTGTAGGAACGCTAAAAGCAGTAACAAGAAATAGGGTGGTCAGTATGGAAGTAAAGAAGTCCTTACATGACAGTGTGGTAATCCCGACACTGACTTACGGAAGCGAAGCATGGACGTTGGTTGAGAGACTCAGACCAAGAGTGAGAGCAGTGGAAATGAATTACTTAAGGAGTGCGTGCAGAGTTACATGGAGGGATAGACAGACTAATGAGGAAGTAAGAAGGAGATGTGGTGTGGAGGTAGATGTGCTGGAAAGTGTGAAAAGGAACAACTTGAGATGGTTCGGCCATATGGAACGTATGGAAAGCGAGAGAATGACTAAGAGGGTGTACGAGTGCGAGGTGGAGGGACAGAGGGGAAGAGGTAGACCGAATATGAGGTGGAAGGATGGAGTGAGGAACTACATGAACGATGGCGGTGCTGGTTGGGGAGAGGGGCGTCGACTGACTGGGGACAGAGGCGCATGGGGGCGGTTTGTTCGTGGCCACCCCTTCGGGGATCGCGGCATCAGGCAATAGATAGATAGATAGATACTGTATATTTTGTTTTCTTGTGTCGTTCCCTTTTGTGTTGTTCCTGTTCCCCAGGGTGACTGGCCAAAGAGCCCCAAGGTATAAATATATTCTTATAATGCCAAACTATGACTATGTCATGGTGTTTCCCCATTTGCATTACAAAATGCGGAACTATACCGTCATGAATCCATTATACTCACGTCATCTGGAATCGGACAATGCCAAACTATGACTACGTCATGGTGTTCCCCCATTTGAATTACAAAATGCGGAGCTATTCCGTCATGAATCCATTATACTCACGTCATCTGGAATCGGACAATGCCAAACTATGACTATGTCATGGTGAACTATACCAACGTCATATGGATCCAGCGATGGCGAACTTGCGTCATGACAACTATCAACGTCAATTACGTTTTTCCATTATTTCCTTTTCTTGGTTTCAGCATCATAAGCCAACTATTGCCTGCCGCCATACGCCAGCCTGCCGCCATACGCCAGCCTGCCGCCACACGCCAGCCTGCCGCCACACGCCAGCCTGCCGCCACACGCCAGCCTGCCGCCACACGCCAGCCTGCCGCCACACGCCAGCCTGCCGCCACACGCCAGCCTGCCGCCATACGCCAGCCTGCCGCCATACGCCAGCCAGCCGCCATACGCCAGCCTGCTGCCATACGCCAGCCTGCTGCCATATGCCAGCCTGCCGCCATTCGCCAGCTTGCCATGTCGGGCAACAGAGGTTCAAGGAAACGCCGTTTGGGGGACTCTGAGCTGGAGGATGTGGTGAACGAGGTGCTGGACCTGTCGACGGAGACCGAGAGTCAGTCGGACGAGTGGTCGACTGACGACGAAGATTGGGCTTTACCTCCGCACCTACGCCCACGCCTAAGCCGATCCACCACCAGCCCCAGCAATGGCGGACCCACCACCACCACCATCAGCAGAACCAGCCCCAGCAACGGCGGATCCTCCACCACCACCATCCATCCCATCCACTACATACCATCCCATCCCATCTACATCTCATCCCATCCCATCTACATCTCATCCCTTCCCATCTACATCTCTACCATCACTCAACTTCCCCCAACTTCACAATTCACCTCTTCCATCCACCTCATGTGGCAGTGCCTCATCCTTGGTTCCAGCAGGATCACCAGACAGCAGCCCACACATGTTTGCTACGCTACTAGTTGTGGGCACTTTGAATACCCCGCCTTCGCATGTCTTGGGAACGGTCACCCCCGCAGTGTCCCCCTTCAGCGATACACCGTTGACCTCCACAGCATTTGTTCTGCCTGAGCATCGAGCCGCAATGCGTGCTGAGGTTGCTGAAGCCGCAATGCGTGCTCAGGTTGTTGCTGAGGTGCCACGCACAGCGTTGAATCCTCCAGCAGCAATCAAGGAGCTTCTTCCCCAAAGGCTTCCTCTTCACCGTTCACCAACTGGTACAGCTGCACCAGGTTCACCAGCTCCACACCTTTCACCAGCTGGTGCAGCTGCACCAGGTTCACCAGCTCCACACCTTTCACCACCTGGTGCTGCACCAGGTTCACCGGCTTCTGCATCATCTGATGCAGAAGCCCCCCCCACTCTCCCCCTCGACCTACCACCTAGGCCACGCCGGAGGCCAGGGCCCTGTAGGGGGGCAGATGGTAGGCCCAGGGGCCGCAACGGTGTTCCTCGCGGTGGTCGTGCCCGTGGTCGCGATCCTGCCCCCGATCGTGATGCCGGTTCGACCGACGCCCGCTTCAACCCCCAGGTTGGTCCGTTCACAGGGACCCCTGGGATGCAGGTTCCAATGCCGGTAACTCCTCTCCAGTTCTTCCAGCTCTTCTTCACAAGGGAGATGCTGCAATTCCTGGTAGTGGAGACAAATTCTTACGCCAAGTTCGTTGACGGAGCTGCCGCTGTTTGGCACCTGTTTGGTGAGGAGGATATGGCCAATTTCCTTGGCCTGTACTTCCTCATTGGCATTACGAAGATTTCTTCTCTGAGTCACTACTGGCGTTCAACTGTCCTTCACGACTACCCAGTATTTCGGAGAATGATGAGTAGGACTAGTTTCTAGCCTTGTTGAAGTATTTCCATGCTTTCAACAACAAGGCAGTCAGCAGGCAGAACCCGGACAGGGTTGTGAAGGTTCGGACGGTGCTGGAATACCTACTTGAAGGCTTCAAGCTAGCATACATCCCCGCCGAAAAGCTGTCCCTTGACGAAGGCAGCCTTGGATGAAAGGGTCGCCTTTCATTCAAGGTTTACAACCCAATGAAGCCGACGAAGTACGGTATCAAGCTGTACATCCTGGCAGAGGCGTTGACTGGCTATGTGTGGGACTTTCGAGTCTACACCGGTCCGGGTCGATCTCTCCAGGAGACGGTGGAGGGTCTCACGGAATCCTTCAGAGGCCAGGGGTACAAGCTGTACATGGACAACTATTACAACTCAGTTGACCTGTACCAGCAAATGATCACACACAACATCTATGTGTGTGGCACCCTGCGCCTTGCACGAGGAGCTCCTAAGCGGTTGTGCGACCTTGCTAAAGCAAAAGAGCTTGAACGCGATGCGACAATAGCAATGAACAACGGCTTAACCATGGTCCTACTTTGGCGAGACAAGGGCATCGTCAACATGGTGTCCACCTTCCACAAACAGAACACCATCCCGAAGCTTGTCAGTTTCAAAGAGAAGGACCAACAGGGCAGGTGGCGTCGTGGACAGAAGGAGATCTTCAAACCTGTTTGTATTGAAGACTACAACTTCCACATGGGTGGGGTGGATCACTTCGACCAGATGGTCCAGTACTACCCCATCCAGCAAAGGACGGTCAAGTGGACGAAGAAGATCACCTTCTACTTCATCCAAATGGCCCTCTTCAACGCCCATGTCCTGTACAGGAAGTGCTACCCAAGGAAGGAGATGACCTTGCTCGACATCCAGGAGCACGTCTGTACGTCCTTGCTGGAATTCAACCCTGCAGAGTGGCCTATGTCGGGGAGGCCAGTCCACCGAGCACAAGATCTGCCGCCTGACCAGCGTGAGCCACAGAGGCATGCACGCAGGCAACGGCAACCCGGTGGATCATCTGGGTCGTCCGACGACGACCATACAGACTCCCCAGCCCCTGCTGCTCCTGACAACACTCCACCCTCTCCTGTTGCTGCTCCTGGTGGAGGCGTTGAGAGGGCACCACGTCTCGATGTCCCGTCCCCACCACCAGAACCAGAGGATGCTGCTGCTGATGCTGCTGCCCCAGGGGAAAACTATGTCCTGCTTAAACCCCCCGTGGTACTAGCACCTGATGCAGCTGCTGCTGGTGACGATGGGGAAGCAGCTCTTGAAGCTGCCAACCAACCGCCACCAGTACTGGAAGCAGCACGAGCGGTGCGAGTCCGGAGACCTCGACCTGGAGTGGTCCCAAGGCCCCGTCCTGTTGTTCTGCACCATATCCGGCTGAACAAGGACTTGGACCATTCTCGGGAGAGGATTCCGGCCAAGAAGCGACTCCGTTGCTATTACTGCAAAGTAATGAAAGGGTTTCACAAGGACACAAGCTTCCGCTGCACGACTTGCACGGTTGCCCTCTGCATTGACATCAACAACTGCTTCAACCATTTCCATAGCCACAATGCAGGTGTCCTATAGTCAGGAGCTATGTGCAATCATTGATTGATTGATTGATTCATTCATTCATTCATTCATTTCTCTTCTTCATTCACCCGGCTTCATTCACCCACCTTCATTCACCCACCTTCATTCACCCACCGACATTCACCCACCTACATTTACCCACCTTCATCATCAAAGTGGATATAGGCCTCCTGGGGAAACCACTCTAAAAAAATAACGAGTCAAATGCAGTACCTCCTTGGGTGGCTTGGAAATCTGCATATTTCTGTGGTTTGACACCTTGTATATATATATATATATATATATATATATATATATATATATATATTTATGACACCTTATATATATATACAGTATATATATATATATATATATATATTTATATATATATATATATATATATATATATATATATATACAGTATATATATACAGGTATATATATATATATTTATATATTACTTTATTTGTGTGTACAATATAATTATTTCTGAATTTATTACTTGAAGATAACCTGGCTTTCTTGTTTTGTTTTTTCAGTGTTAACCCAGGAGCCATTTCCCTTCTTGTTGGAAAGGGTTGTGGCCCTACCAGGTAAGTAAAATTTACAACCTTCATGACTGATATGTGTTCTATGAACATTATACAATTATTGGCAAGGAAAATTATATAAAAGTGTTGTATATTGTGGCAAAGATATACAACTGTATAAACATTCTCATATATTTACATAACAATAACAATGCATGGAAACAATTGCGCATAGCTCGCGAACCAATTACGCTATTTTATTTTGGTTTTCACCATTAGAAAGAGAATAATTTTCCAATTACGGTGCTATAAACAGTTATATAGGTATCCGAGCAAATAAAGCAACGCCGAGGTGGGGAACAGCTCGGAACCCGGCTAGCATCGGCGGAACGGAGACGAGTGAAGCGTAAATATTCGCATTTTGGCTCTTCATTTCAAATATTCATAGAGCAAAAAGTATTTGTCGTAGGAACTTCTAGTTTTTTGTATTCTCTTTGGCATTATTTGCCATATTCATACAGCCTAAATTGAAAATCATAGACCCCGTAACAACGAAATAAATCAAACATGTTTTAAACCACATCATTCAAAGTCATATTTGTTTTTGTTTTTGGTCACTGCTTGAAAACTATTGAAGATAGACAATTTGTGTTTTCAGATTTGGAAAGAGCAGAAAAATGCTATTATTTGAGCAAATACAAATATATGGTCATCACTCAAAATTTCGAGATAGGAAGGTGTGAAGACAATTGCCCGGGAAAAACGTTTATTCCGGAGTCATTTACACTTTCAAATTGTATTTTATTTATTTATTTTATTTTTTTATAATGTAGTACAATTATTCCTCTTTCCATTGACATATGATACATCACAATAAACAGCATTCTGGTGGATGAAAATACAGAAAAACACAAGGCTTCGAAAACTCACCCAGCCTGGTATTTCATGGCAAATTGGTGAGGGTCTTACCATTTGCAACATAATTAAGTTACCGGATGCGAGAGTGTTAACACCTTAAGAGCGGCCTATGCGGTTTATTTATATGTACCGCCCAGCGGGGTGTTTTTAGCCAAAATAGGGCTGTTTACGTGATCATTTTCATGCCTAAATAAGACCCAGAACGTAAAACAAGTATCTATCCCTGAAAGGGCATAAACAGAGCTTTCGAATGACACCATAACGATCCTTTTATGATGGCTAGTTTTCTTGCAATAACCGTGCAACGCGAGTGCAAAAAGGATGTAATTAGGCACTTTCCCCATACAATTCCTTATATAGCGAGTGAGAGAGGTAGGAGGGAGGTGAGATTCATGTCAGTAGGTTCGCCGCGGTGGTCTGGAGCAGTCATACGCTCGCTACTCTCCTGCCACCACTTGTCTCTCTCTCTCAGCAACATTACGTGCTGAAATTGCCACTCGAGTTATGTCGAGCGCCGCCACATAGTCCAGCTTTATTTAACTCGACTTATGTGGTGAGCCGCTAATTAAGGGTTAATGCTTCCAAAACTCAATTTATCCATCTTACTATCTGTCAGGAACCTCCAGAGGACTATCCGTTATTCTTCAACTATACAAAAATCAACCCTTCATCTTCTCCCAATGTTCTCGGTATCTCTTTTTCTTCTGCTCTCACTTGGAAAGACCATATTATCAGTCTCGCTAAGGCAGCCTCCCAGAAGCTGGGTATGCTCAACTGGCTCAAGGGGTTCTTTACCCCTGCGCAGCTTCTTGCTTTGTACAGGGGCACAGTGCGTCCTTGTATTGAGTATTACTCACATGTGTGGGGAGGATCCTCTCACACCGCACTCCTAGACAATGTAGAAAGGAAAGCCTTTTGTATCATTAACTCCCGTCCACTCACCAACTCTCTGCAATCTCTCTCTCTTCGCTGCAATGTTGTATCTCTCTCACTATTCTATCGCTACTACAATAATCAGTGTTCCTCGGAGCTTTCCCAGTGTATACTACCTTCTCTACGTAGGATACATAATACCCTCCTTGCAACACAATCCCACCCCTACTCTATGCAACTGTCCAACCCAAGAGTGAAACGCTATTCTCAGACTTTCTTCTATTCAACTGCTGAGCTCTAGAACTCTCTCCCAGAATCAGTCTTTCCCTCTTCCTATGACTTAAATTGCTTCAAACTTTGTGTGTCCTGGTATTTTGCTTGAACGTCCCTTGATTTTGGCCCTATCACTCTTTGAAAACTGGGGGAAGCACTCGCTGCAGGCAGTTATGCCTTTTGTCTCCCTCATTCACATAGAAGAAAAAAAAAAGTGGAGCGACAAGGTTTAACCTTTGAAACTTATCACAAGAGGACTACTGTCACACCCTCGCTCTCCACCAATGACGCAACAATTAAAGCCAGCTACACCTCCGTTTAAACGCTCGCCATTAACTTCGCTCCCAGTTCACTCATGTATATTCAATCCTGGTCGCAGATGTCCTATTACCATGGTGCAAACTTCTCTCTACCGTCAGCCACTACAGGACATCTCCAACAAGCTTCCAGGAGAATATTACGAAGAAAGAATGAAGCAGGAGGAGAAGAAATGGGAAATTCAAAGTGAGCGGTCTGGGGAAGCTCCTCCCGGGCACGTGGCTCAGCCAATCACAGGGCTCTGGGCCATGAGGGAGGGGTATAAAGGGAGGTGGGCGGCGCCTCAGGGGACACTCAGCTACAGGTGCTTAGCGGGATCACACCTGGACGCTATTAGCAAATACGACCCCGAGCCTCACCTTGGCACTTATGGGGAATCAACTAATCCTGTTCCTGTGCTCCAGCAACCTTGCACCACTGAATGCCAGACAACCCTGGAGATAGTACATCATCCACCCACGGCTCAGATACAACTTCAGTATCCTGATGCCTGCAGACACAACGCTAGTCTTCATACCATAAGTCAAGCGATTCAAGATGGTAACCGGGTGGTAGATGGGACAGGGAAGATGGAGATGGTATACTGGCCTGCTATGAAGTGGTGAAGCAAACCAGGAGAGACTACAAAACATTTTATTAAAGGACCCTTATGGGCCCGAACATCTATCTATATTATTAAATCAGTTCGTGTGTCTGTTTGTCTGTGTGTTCTTAATAGGCGGCCGCAGTTTTGGACCTGGGGAGCTGAAACATTGCATGTGGGTGTCAATTGACCTGGATCAGGTCATAGAGGGGGCGAGGCCACGATCGGAGGTCGTTTCGAGGCCGAAATTGAAAAAATTGAAAACAATGGCCGTTTGGGGCAGAAGGAGGCCTCCGATCGAAAAGGTGTGTGGAATGAAAGTTGTTCGCAGCCCCCAAAATGGGGGTACGGATGAGGTCAGATCTAAAATAGGAGGTCATTTAGCGGCCGAAATCGAGGTCGCCGTTTAATGAGGCACAGGGAGGTCGAGGCCGGTGATTATGGTAATAGTAGTATTGTGATGATTGTGGTAGTAGTGATTGATGATGGTGATTATGGTAGTAGAATTAAAACCCGGGCAACGCCGGGTACCCCTGCTAGTACTTATTAAAAAAGTAAATGCTAAGACAGTAACTAACCAGTGTGTTCCAGCTATAACATATATGTGACCTTATAGAACAACCAAAGATAAATTAACCCTTTCCGACATATGACGCACTTTTGAGCCTATTAGGGATACTTTAAAGCCTTTATTACCATCAGGGGTATTTACAAACCTTTAGTTTAGTTATTTCAACCTCTGCAGTTGTCTTTGAGTTAGATGTGGGCAGAAAACTAATTTTGGAGAGGTAACTATAAGAGTGAGAGAACACTATTTCTTATTGCTAATCTGGCAACCTCTGTGTCATATGAGTCTGAAGGGGTTAACTAGACAAATGATGCAATAAAGAGATGAAGTGTTGTGAGATGTAGTTGTCATTGTTAGTAAAGGCACCGAGCCGAATAGCTAGTAACATTACAGGGTCTTATAAGAAATTAAGTAAGATAGAGGATCAAACATTAAGTGGGAATTATTTTGGATAATAGTCTAAATGGGGAAATAACTGATTACGTGCAGGAAACTGAGATAACGGAATTTACATAAGAAACTTTGAAAGAGTACCTGAGTAGCTTTGCTGGGTTTAGTAAATGAAGAGTAGGTTAGACCTAGCTAAAGGAATAGTTAGAGAAGGGCTTCAGCCCATACCCATGAAATACTCTCTTTAGTTATAAGGAAACAACCTGTATTAATTAGATATTCATCTCGTCGACAGCATGCTTTCGAGCCAACTAGAAAAACAGTTGGGTTAGTAACATAATAAAGTTATAAGTGATATTTCGTATATCTGGGAAAATGAGAGTAACATCTTAGTAATTTATATAGCAATAATCCTTGATGAATCTGAGGGGGACAACATTTACATTTAGTAATTTACAAACGCAGTCAGTTCCTATTTGAGGCAAGATATTTGCCTAGGCGAAGTTTAAAAGAATCAACGGTGCTGCAGTCTATAACGTCTCGGGGAAGCCCATTTCACAAGTTGACAACTTAATTGAAGAAGAAATTCTTTGATTCGTGTGAGTTAAAAAATTTACCAATAATTCTGCAACCGTTTCCCTGCATGTAATTTGATTGGTCGATAGTGAAGTACTTACTACAGTTCATATTGTCGATGCCTTTGATGATTTTGAACACTTGAATTAAGTCGCCTCATAATCTGCGCTGGGTTAAAGGAAATAGATTAAATTCTCTAATACGCTCTATGTATGGTTTTCTCTTTAGGCTAGGTATAATTTTGGTAACTCTATGTTGAATTCGTTCTAGCTTTTCTCTATATTTTTAGTAGTAAGGGCACCAGCATTGAACGCAATATTCCAGAAGAGGGTGAACTAAGGAATTGTAAAGAGTTAAGATTAGTTCTTTGGATTTATGCTCAAATGACCTTTCTATAAAGCCAATTATTTTGTTTGTTTTCTTAAGAACTTCTGTACATTGTTGGCTGGGTCTTAGGTTACCGTTACTCGATATTGTTACTCCCAAGTCAGTGTCTCTGTCTACACTCTTAAGCTGGGTGCCATTCATCGAATAGTTTGCTTGCTCATTTCGGTTTCCATAATTATGGAATACTTTACATTCATCCGCATTGAAACCCATTTGCCAAATTTGGGCCCATCATGACAACTTATTTAGATTGTGTTGCATATCGTTAACTTGTTCTTTTGAGAGTATGCTATTTGCAATTTTTGTATTCTCAGTAAACTTCGAGATTGTACATGTGACACCCTCATCTATGTCGTTGATGTAAACTAGGAAGATAATTGGCCCTTACACAGATCCCTGGGGAACCCCGTTACTTACATTGGTCCATTTCGATGCCTTACGGTTTATTACTACTCTTTGCTTTCTGACGCTGAGCCAATTTTCTATCCATTCCAATACAATGTCTTGTATTACATGCGCTTTTAGTTTTAGCAGTAAAAGTTTGTGGGGAACTTTGCCAAAGGCATTTTGAAATATCATGGTATACAATATCTACAACTTTACTCTCATCATAGAGGTTGAGGATATCGCGGCAGAAGTCTAAGAGGTTTGTTAAGTAGGAGTATTTTTTAAGAAAACCGTGATGAGTATCTTTAAGTATGTTGTTTTCCTCTAAGTGATTTACGAGTCTGTCTCTAATGTGTTTCTATCATTTTACATAAAACTGAGGTTAAGCTAAATGGACGATAGTTACTGGGTAAGGATTTGCTGTTCTTTTTTGCTAATATCGGTGTTACGTTGCCGAGCTTTCACTGATCAGGCATAGTCCCAGACTGCAAGGATTTATTGAATAGCAATGTCAGTGGTTTGGAGAGCTCATCCTTAGCTTCCTTTAGAACTCTAGGTTAGATCGTATCAGGTCGAGAGAGAGAGAGTGTGTGTGTGTGTGTGAGTAGCAATGGGAAGACAAAGTAAAGGGCCAATAAAGCTGAAGAACTGAGGAAATCGAGCAAACCAATAAAGGACGAGAGGAGGGAGGTAGAGATGAAAAGAAACTGTTGAGCTACACAGCGACAATAGTGATGAGTTTGTCAAGAGAAACATAGCACAATTAGACTGTGGGATGAAATATATAGTTTTCTTCTGTATGCATTAATGTTTACTTAACTAATCCCTATATACTTATGATGCATTTTGACAGTTTATTTTGGCTATTTTGAGATTAGGTAGGGTAGGCTATATGCAATTCAGAGGGTTCGTTGAGATAGTATTTACCCTTCTAATTCCCACTGGTCCTTCCTAAGCTGTTTAAGATTATGTAATGCGTCATAATCCTTAAGGGGTTAACTGTTTCTATGTCTGGCATGCAATTTATCTTTGGATTCGATAATGGGCACAGATGATTTGAGAAAACAAGTTTATATTAACCGGAAATGCATTTTAGGAACATAGTGGAATATGAACCTGTATACAAGTTTATAGAAACTTACAGTTTTATAAGTACTTGTCTGCTAGCAGTTTGAAGAATAACTGGGTGTGGAAAAATATAACACAATATATGGACAAATGATTATGCATGTTTTCGCCCTAAACTCAACAACATATCATGTAGCTGGAATATTTGAGTGGCTCATCGTATTGCAAGATTTCTCAGTGTTTCCAAAGACTGATAAAATCGCTTGAGGGATTCCTCGATTAATAATTTTGCACTCATAGTACCTTACGATTCATATTAAGTGGGGGAATGTTGCTTAGAGGTACTTTGACAATATTATAAGTGTGTGTGTTTGAACACGGAAAACAACTCCGAAAAGAAAGTAGGGCGGACAAACGAAAAGGAGAGGCAAGGAAGGGAAGTAGGGTTTTACAGTAAATAGCTAAAGGAAAAGGGAAACCTACAAAGCAAAGTAATACAACTTAATATTTTTTGACCATTCAGATATCGTAGG
>CM064567.1:51157297-51236607 GCA_032716605.1 Paralithodes platypus
ATGCAGCCTTTCTGGCATTTGCAGGAGACAAGCTCCCGGCAGACCTTGGATGCCTCAGGGAGCATTGTCCAGAGAGGTTCGTACATGTCGCTGGTCTTGATCCAACCCCAGTCGGTTGGTGATGGCAATGTTGGTGCAGGAACCAGGGCCTGACCCCAGACATGTCCGCCCTGGTATATTGCTCGTCGGACGTGCTGTTTCAGGGCTGCACTTGTCGGTGGGATCAGCTGGACATTGCTCTTCTTTGCACACAGTTTGTGGCGTGCCTTGTCGATATCGGTTGCGGTGCTTGTTCTGTCGTAAACCAGGATGACGAACCTCTCGATGGTGTGCATGGCATCTTTATCAATATGATCCGGTGCAGTGGAAAGGTCAGTGAGTGTCTGGGTCAGCTGAGGTAGAGCTGTCCACACTGCCCATGCTGTCCTCTTGCGATGTCTGGCGAAGCAGGAGACCGTGTCGCAGCCCGTCAAAGCATGAAACATCTGTAGTGCCTGTGCTTTCTCAGGGCCCAGAGCCCGCGCCATCTCATGGGCTGCAAAGAACCGGAAAGCCTTGCCTGTGCCGAAGGACACCCACACTTCGGCTTCCTCCTCCAGGGTGCATGCCAGAGCCACTGCCAGGACAACAACATCAGTGTCAACTGTGCAGATGAGGGTCTTCTTGTGGCCATTGTGAGCAGAGTGGGCGGCATGCAACATCATGCGGCTGGCTGGCATGTCCTGCTGGCTTGCATGGTATGCAGCCCATGAAGTGTTCTCCACTGGAGAAGTTTCTTGTAGGGCGACTTGGGTGTGTTTTAGCCAGAGATACTCTCTTTCAGCATGTTGCTTGAGGCCGCTGTTGCTGCTCAGGGATGTCACGCTGGTAGCCGGCATGGGGGTGTTCTTGATGCTGCCGACGGATGGGACATCAGTATAGTAGTACGGAAAACGGTCAACTGTTTTGAGGCCTCTTTCGTTTTCGCCTCTCATCTTGGGAGGGCAGACTACTTGCTCCTGGTGGTAGAGGCGGCAGGCACTGTTCCCCAGCTGTGTGGAAAGGGACAGGACCCGATCATAGGAGATAGAAATCCCCATGTGTGCCAGCCTGTCGACGAGCTCCCTCTTGCGCGTGTGTGCATGTAGCATTAGGCCGATGTAGGTTGGAACTGGCGTCTCCTGCGTGGTGGCGTGCCTGACTGGGCGAGGCGTACTGCCTGTGGCGGCCCGTCGGTGAATAACGCTGTTAAACTTGAGGAGCTGGGCGATGCTCAGTGCCGCTGGTGTTGTGCTTTCACTCTGGTGCTTGATACTGGGACCTTCCAAGATCATAGTGACCAAGGCAAGCAGCATGGGTGGCACGGAGTCCTGTTGGCATCCTGCAGGAGACCCGTTGAACACCTTGGCATCTCCGATGATGTGGCGTCTCACAATTTGGGCAGCACGCACCAGGTGGACAGCATCAATGTCTCTGTCCAGTTCACAAGCCTTTGCCAGGGCATCGCCAAGGTCTTCATTGAATGCAAGCAGGACATCGCGCCCCTGGTGCTGTGCACACATGTTAGGAAAGTGAGCAAGCAGTCTCTGCTTAAGACGGGTCGTGTGCACCCTGCCCTCATGCTTGACTCCCAGCTGTTCCATCCTTGACGTGTATAACTGTGCCAGGTCAGCAAGTTTGAAGACCGGAGATGTCTCGTCATCCATGTGAGCTTCTTCAATAAACACCACCAGCTCTGCGAAAGCAAGTCCTGCTATTGCGTGTTCATCGTCTGTACCTTTGCCCGCCATTTCCTTTATCTTCCGTGCGCGTTTGTACAAGTTCAGGAGACAATTTCGGTGGTACTTGGCCTCCTGTGCAATCATGTCCCCAGCGTTCAGTTGCGTCAGGAGGTCCATGTCGTCCAGAATCAGTGCGCACGACCTGACACGCGACTCCAGTTGGAATGTCGCAGCTTCATGAAGACCAGCACTACCAGGAGCTTCTCCGCAGAAGAAGCATTTAACTTCTTGGTGTTTCGTCTCAGTACTTGATGGTCGTGACAGATATCGAGTTCGCTTGCGGGCAACAACTTCCTCTTCTTCGTCGGCGCCTATTTTCAGGTGCCTCTTCTCAGCTCTGTCTAACTTGGTCTTGTTATACCTCAGCCTGCAGGTCTTGTGGTATCGTGCATTGTTGGCGCTCAATGCTGCTTCAATGCCACTGCCTTCATCTAATCGGCTCAACAGAAAAGAGTTGGGGAGCAATCCAAGCTCATTGAACCTTCTCAGATGTCCAGCGAGAATGCTCTAGCTGCTCCCCTTGTCTTGGCGTGTATTCTGGGATGGACTTGTCAGCGACTCTGGCGTCGTTTCTTGGCATATGAAGCATAATGACCAATCTGTGTCTGTTGCTGGCTGGGCGGAGGTAGACGGAGCTGCTTCTGCACCACGAGGCTCAACGAGTTTGAAGCTCTTCGACATTGTTCTGGAAATGGAAAATGACAAAGTTGTATGAAAGGAGCACTCAGAATCCAAGTGAATTAGGACATGTTCAATTGAGAGATGTTTGTCATGGTTGTTATGCTAATCTATGAATAATTCAATAAATCGATAATAAGATAAGATTCTAAAAACACATGGGCACCTTTCTTTGTTGTTAAGTGCTACCCTACATTAGGAACAACACGCAACATAATGTTTGCACAACATTGCAGATTCAAAACAATCATTTTTTCCTGCACATTTACTCAGTACATCTCATTCACCTAGGGATAAGTCTTCCTCGGCAGCCACATGGCGGCCATTTTGGAAAATGGCCGCCACGGCCGCCAGGGGGCAGTTGGGCGATGGCTCCAATCCAAATTTGTTCATAATATATTGGTCTACCTCTGTGACAAAATTGGTGCTTTTATCAAAAAATGCACAATAGGTTTGAATATCCTAGGTAAACCGCCCCACTATCCTCACTTTTTAATGTCTTAATAGTTTTAGTCGCATACATGAGACTACAATTATTGTTTTACTTTTAGTTATTTATATTGGATATTAACCCATTCTGTACTGGCGACATATTTTGTGCAGCTTAAGAAGGATCTATGATAGAAAAATGATTAACTGAGATACTTTGAAGCATGTTAATTGCTGGATGCCCTTCTTAATCTGATTACAATCGTCAAATAGTAGCCAGCATTATACTGAAGAGATCACCATTATTGTATTGGGCAAAGTCCAGGTCGGCTGATTATTCACAGAGGACAATCATACATAATCACAGAAAAATAACATATCTTAAGACCAAAATAAGTCAAGTATTTGAGACATATAATGAAAAGCAATCATATGAATATCTTAAATTATGTAAAATGGCCCTAGTTTACTAATCATAATATCAATGCACACAATACATTTTTCAGAGAGAGAGAGAGAGAGAGAGAGAGAGAGAGAGAGAGAGAGAGAGAGAGAGAGAGAGATATGTATACATAAATGTACATATCCAGTAATAAATATATCTGACTATATACCTACACATCCAGCCATGAATATATCCACTATAACCCTTCACCCCAACACCACCCTGATGGAGTGTCATCATAGAAAAAGCAGCCCGGGATATTTCCAGATAAAGGTTCGCTTGTAACCCCCAAAGATGTTTGCATATATACCCCCCCCCCCTCCCCAACACCCCCATCCCCACCCCTCCCCTATCATACTGTTTGGTCGGATGTAGTATACTGGTTTAAGATGAACTGGTGATTTATATAAGTGTGTTTTGCTTATCTATCAACTTATATTTCGGGTTTGGGTTGGCCCGCGCGTGTCCACTGATGTCTTAACTCACCTTAACAACCCTAAAAACTATCATACCCTTCCTAACACATATATCCTATGTGTGTATGTGTTAGGGGATGAGTGTGTGTGTGTGTGGTGCAGGGTGTCAGTGTACATGTGTGGATGTGTGTGAGGGTGAACGGAGAGAAGGGTTGGGCGTGTGTGCATGTGTATGTGAGTGTAACTTGTATGTTCTTAACATCATTCATTACCACCTTTAATATTTTTTCCACGAGTATTCGAGTTCAGCCCACCTTTAAATTTGTCTCGCTCTCTCTGTATTTGTTATCTTTATCTTTATTAATCATAGTTCCCTCATCTCCTTTGTAATGAATCTCACACGCATCTACCTTCATAATCCTCCTTTCACGCTTACCATATGTGTACAACCTTGTTTTTCCAGGTATAATTTAAGAAGAGGTAAGTTGTGGTAGTTCTAACTCAAAGTAGGTGCGCGGCTACGTCAGTTACAATAATGACTAAGCAACCTACAATAAGTGATTAATATGCTTTACAGATAACTTATTCTTATATCCTTAACCCTTTTACTACGATTATGCAGCCTTCATTTTCCGTATGGCTTTTACTAGGCGATCTTTAGCTTATACAAAGGACTTGTGGAAGTCAGACAGTTACATTGATTCATACTTGTCTTTACTTGTCATATAGTATATGTCAGAGAAAAGATAAGTACGATGCCGTCGTAGTGAAGGATTATCAATATAATACATTCGAATATACACCAATTTTCTATATACGTAACTTCAGATATTCCCTTTGACGCACTGCAGTAAAAATATACTAAAATGTTGCTCGCATTTTAAAAATTTCACCATTCTTTGCATTTGTATTCACACATTTTCTCCTTTTTCTGTCTTGTCACCCCATCATCATTTCAACCATCTTCACGTAAAATAATTCGCATAATTTGCTTCCGTTTCCTCTTCTCTTTGTTTCATCTTATGTTCTTTCCCCCATTCATATTTTACATTCTCAACGTCACTCCCCTTCCTCGAGTTTTGGTTGTGAGTACAATATAAACATATATCGTGTTTCATTCTTGTTTTGATAATAGTCACCTTTAATTTCCCCCATTGATATTTGTCTTAACTACATATATTTAAAATTATTTGAAGTTATATAGATTAATAGTCAGGAGTATTGCAATATAAGGACGAGACACGACACGTATAAATAACATATCAACTTACACCCATTTATATTAATCGACTTTCTCCATCACCATTTTTTCTTAATTTATATCCTTTTTCTAACCTGGGATGGAAAGATGGAGATTTACTTTTAATGGATAAAAGGCAAAGTATGGGTGCTGACGAAAGTCTGCGCTTAGCTGTGGCGTTCATCTCTGTACAAAGAGGCTATTGTATATTACCAAGGTTACCACAGTTTACCTCACCAGATGGAACATCACAAATTCCAACGTTAATCCAAGTTCCTACTTACTGGTAAGTGAACAGAGGCACCGCTTGTCCGTAGACTTAACAACCGAATATATATACTGTTGAGTATACAGTATATCACCACTGAGAGATTAGAAACATATATACTGAATAGTTCTGCTTGGATAATGAAGTCGAGTTTCTCAGTTGTAAGCCCAGCGAACGAATATTACAAGACACTGATTTTCCTCACAGTCTGAAATAAGAGTCCAGCTATCGATGTTTATTTATTAGACAAAATAGAAAATAATAATAGAAACTTGTGAAATTTACAAGGGTAATTATAAAGCTAAAAAATACAACAGATGCAGGGTAAAACTAAAAAAACATATCATATGGAATATGAAGAAAACAAAACACAAAGAACAGAATCAAATAATACAAGTAGGTAAAACGATTTTACTTACAAAGACAGACAATAAGGAAAATAATAGCAGATGAGATAACAAAACATAGACACACGAACACTTCAAGAACATTACCAATAATCAAGAAAAATAGTACACTCAAGCCATATGAGCCTTTGAAAAAGTGAGACAATATAATTCTATGCAATGAGACCAAACGTCAACCACCACCACCACCAGCTGCGTCGATAACAAGGAACGAGTCCCAGAGCAACCCAACCTGTAGACCAAGGAGGGTCACCAAGAACAGGAAGGAAATAATAACAACATAAAGGTGGAGAGGGAGAAGGACGAGACACAAATAAAGTAGAGGAGAGTGGAGGTAAAGAGAGACAATATATATTTAGAAGATCAAATACAAAAGATAGAGAAGGGAAAGTCGCATATACAATACTATAGACAAGTACATGGAACAGTAGTCATAAATTATGAATAGAAAGTGGAGGTTGAGCAGGAAGGACAGATTGAGACAAGATGAACAGATGCAAGTGAAGATGGATAAGTGGGGGTGGGGGTTGATATATCTTACATGTGGAGGTGGAAATAGAGGAGAAATATTTATATGGATATCAAGGTTAAGCAGCATGTGGAAATGGACGAGACGGGAAAATGAAAACAATTATATTGAAATATAATAAAACAAACTGTGAGAGAAAGGAAAGATTGCATTGAGCAATGTAGCTTCATATGAGATTTATCTGGAGGCAAACTAATTAAAATCAAATATGCTGTTTTGTTGAGATTATTTATTTTGCCTAACAATTCAGCTTTGTTGTAGTTATACAGCACTGATACAGTTCACAACTTCGGATTGGAGGACCTTAGTTCAAGCCCCAGAGAGAGCAGTTCGTAGATACATCGAAATATTGATATATATTTATCTGTCTATCTATCTATATATCAATCTGTCTGTCTATCTGTGTATGTGTGTTTGAAGAACGCGAGGTAACTATATCAAGGACATTGTGAAAGTTGGGTCGGAATGTGTGAACATCGTGAAAAATAAAGAGGGAATGTAAGACTATCGTAGACACAAGAACAAACGAGAAAATTACGACAGTCGGAAGTGGTAAAGAAAATGGAAAAAACAAAGAAAGAACAATAGAAAGGAAGAGAATGCAGAGTGAGATAGGATCATCGATGAAAATAGGGGAAGCATATTAACAGTTAGAGAGAAAAAGGTAAATGAAAGATTGATAGAGTAAGGAGAGAGGAAAGTAGCGAGGTTAAGGTTTTACAGAAACAACAGAAAACAAGCAAGCGATAAAGATGAAGAGGGGAGGTGTGTTGGTGTGTATGTGAGTGCGAGAGAGCAAGAGAGAGAAATATAATTATATCAAGAAAGATCCCAGGACTAAGCAAAGGAAAATTCGTATGAGAATAATTTGGTAACGATACAGTATTGGATATTATTATGTTCCTTCCAACAACCAACTATACTCCTAAAATCGATTAATGAAATTTACAAACACATGTGGCAGTCCGTGGATTCGAATCCAGGATGCTCACACCGAAAATCAACACCTTATGCATCGCACCACGAAGACAGTTAAAGAATGGTGGACACTGCCTACGATTTATTATGCAACTTCGAATCCTGCATATCAATCTAAGCATGTACACACATCCCAACTGCAACTCACGTAGGCTATGCATATGTGAATGGAAAGAGAAATTAATGGGGCCTCAACCACTAGGGAAGTCCTCTCGATAAATTACCCCTGAACCAATATCAATTATTATGTTCCTTCCAACAACCAACTATACTCCTAAAATCGATTAATGAAATTTACAAACACATGTGGCAGTCCGTGGATTCGAATCCAGGATGCTCACACCGAAAATCAACACCTTATGCATCGCACCACGAAGACAGTTAAAGAATGGTGGACACTGCCTACGATTTATTATGCAACTTCGAATCCTGCATATCAATCTAAGCATGTACACACATCCCAACTGCAACTCATAGTAAGAATGGATAAGAAATGGCGACGCATCCTTCCTTCCATCCCTTCTGCATGTGTATGTGTGAGTCCCCCCACAGACACCACCAGGACCTCATTCATATGTAATGCCATAGTGTATACTGTATATACATCAGTGGCCACGTCCGTCACACCCTCGCTCTCTAGCGTGGCGTGAACCCTCTGGCTCTGTGTGGGTTTGGACAGTTCCGGGTTTCTGGAGAAGTGTAAGCCACAGTGTTGATATACATCGGTGGCCACGTACGTCACTCCCTCGCTCTCTAGTGTGGCATGAACCCTCTGGCTATGTGTGGGTTTGGACAGTTCCGGGTTACTGGAGTAGTGTAAGCCACAGTGTTTATATACATCTATGGCCACGTCCGTCACTCCCTCGCTCTCTAGTGTGGTGTGAACCCTCTGGCTCTGTGTGGGTTTGGACAGTTCCGGGTTACTGGAGAAGTGTAAGCCACAGTGTTTATATACATCTGTGGCCACGTCCGTCACTCCCTCGCTCTCTAGTGTGGAGTGAACCCTCTGGCTCTGTGTGGGTTTGGACAGTTCTGGGCTACTGGAGAACTGTAAGCCACAGTGTTTATATACATCTGTGGCCACGTCCGTCACTCCCTCGCTTTCTAGTGTGGCGTGAACCCTCTGGCTCTTTGTGAGTTTGGACAGTTCCGGGCTACTGGAGAAGTGTAAGCCACAGTGTTTATATACATCTGTGGCCACGTACGTCACTCCATCGCTCTCTAGTGTGGCGTGAACCCTCTGGCTCTGTGTGGGTTGGGACAGTTCCTGGCTACTGGAGAAGTGTAAGCCACAGTGTGTATATACATCTGTGGCCACGTCCGTCACTCCCTCGCTCTATAGTGTGGAGTGAACCCTCTGGCTCTGTGTGGGTTGGGACAGTTCCTGGCTACTGGAGAAGTGTAAGCCACAGTGTTTATATACATCTGTGGCCACGTCCGCCACTTCCACGCTCACTAGTGTGGCCTGAACCCTCTGGCTCTGTGTGGGTTTGGACAGTTCTTGGCTAATGGAGAAGTGTAAGCCACAGTGTTTATATACATCTGTGGCCACGTCCGTCATTCCCTCGCTCTCTAGTGTGGCGTGAACCCTCTGGCTCTGTGTGGGTTTAGACAGTTCCGGGCTACTGGAGAAGTGTAAGCCACAGTGTTTATATTCATCTGTGGCCACGTCCGTCACTCCCTCGCTCTCTAGTGTGGCGTGATTCCTCTGGCTCTGTGTGGGTTTGGACAGTTCCGGGTTACTGGAGAAGTGTAAGCCACAGTGTTTATATACATCTGTGGCCACGTCCGTCACTCCCTCGCTTTCTAGTGTGGCGTGAACCCTCTGGCTGTGTGTGGGTTTGGACAGTTGCGGGCTACTGGAGAAGTGTAAGTCACAGTGTTTATATACATCTGTGGCCACGTCCGTCACTCCCTCGCTCTCTAGTGTGGCGTGAACCATATGGCTCTGTGTGGGTTTGGACAGTTCTGGGTTACTGGAGAAGTTTAAGCCGCAGTGTATATATACATCTGTGGCCAGGTCCGTCAGTCCCTCACTCTATAGTGTGCCGTGAACCCATTAGCTCTGTGTGGGTTTGGACAGTTCCGGGTTACTGGAGAAGTGTAAGGCACAGTGTTTGTATAAATCTGTGGCCACTTCAGTCACTCCCTCGCTCTCTAGTGTGGCGTGAACCCTCTGGCTCTGTGTTGGTTTGTACAGTTTCGGGCTACTGGAGAAGTGTAAGCCGCAGTGTTTATATACATCTGTGGCCACGTCCGTCACTCCCTCGCTCTCTAGTGTGACGTGAACCCTCTGGCTCTATGTGGGTTTGGATAGTTCCGGGCTACTTGAGAAGTGTAAGCCAATGTGTTTATATACATCTGTGGCCACGTCCGTCACTCCCTCGCTCTATAGAGTGGCGTGAACCCTCTGGCTCTGTGTGGGTTTGGACAGTTCCGGGTTACTGGAGAAGTGTAAGTCACAGTGTTTATATACATCTGTGGCCACGTCCGTCACTCCCTTGCTCTCTAGTGTGGTGTGAATCCTCTGGCTCTGTGTGGGTTTGGACTGTTCCGGGTTACTGGAGAAGTGTAAGCCACAGTGTTTATCTACATCTGTGGCCACGTCCGTCACTCCCTCGCTCTCTAGTGTGGCGTGAACCATCTGGCTCTGTGTGGGTTTGGACAGTTCCGGGTTACTGGAGAAGTGCAAGCCACAGTGTTTATATACATCTGTGGCCTCGTCCTTCACTCCCTCACTCTCTAGTGTGGCGTGAATCCTCTGGCTCTGTGTGGGTTTGGACAGTTCTGGGTTACTGGAGAAGTGTAAGTCACAGTGTTTATATACATCTGTGGCCACGTCCGTCACTCCCTCGCTCTATAGTGTGGCGTGAACCCTCTGGCTCTGTGTGGGTTTGGACAGTTCCGGGTTATTGGAGAAGTGTATGCCACAGTGTTTATATACATCTGTGGCCACTTCCGTCACTCCCTCGCTCTATAGTGTGGTATGAACCCTCTGGGTCTGTGTGGGTTTGGACAGTTCCGGGTTACTGGAGAAGTGTAAGCCACAGTGTTTATATACATCTGTGGCCACGTCCGTCACTCCCTCGCTCTATAGAGTGGCATGAACCCTCTGGCTCTGAGTGGGTTTGGACAGTTCCGGGTTACTGGAGAAGTGTAAGCCACAGTGTTTATATACATCTGTGGCCTCGTCAGTCACTCCCTTGCTCTCTAGTGTGGTGTGAACCCTCTGGCTCTGTGTGGGTTTGGACAGTTCCGGGTTACTGGAGAAGTGTAAGCCACAGTGTTTATATACATCTGTGGCCACGTCCGTCACTCCCTCGCTCTCTAGTGTGGCGTGAACCCTCTGGCTCTGTGTGGGTTTGGACAGTTCCGGGTTACTGGAGAAGTGTAAGTCACAGTGTTTATATACATCTGTGGCCACGTCTGTCACTCCCTCGCTCTATAGTGCGGCGTGAACCCTCTGGCTCTATGTGGGATTGGAAAGTTCCGGGTTACTGGAGACGTGTAAGCCACAGTGTTTATATACATCTGTGACCACGTCCGTCACACCCTCGGTCTCTAGTGTGGTGTGAACCCTCTGGCTCTGTGTGGGTTTGGACAGTTCCTGGCTACTGGAGAAGTGTAAGCCACAGTGTTTATATACATGTGTGGCCACGTCCGTCACTCCCTCGCTCTCTAGTGTGGCATGAACCCTCTGGCTCTGTGTGGGTTTGGACAGTTCCTGGCTACTGGAGAAGTGTAAGCCACAGTGTTTATATACATCTGTGGCCACGTCCGTCACTCCCTCGCTCTCTAGTGTGGCGTGAAACCTCTGGCTCTGTGTGGGTTTGGACAGTTCCGGGCTACTAGAGAAGTGTAAGCCACAGTGTTTATATACATCTGTGGCCACGTCCATCACTCCCACGCTCTCTAGTGTGGCGTGAACCCTCTGGCTCTGTGTGGGTTTGGACAGTTCCTGGCAACTGGAGAAGTGTAAGCCACAGTGTTTATATACATTTGTGGCCGCGTCCGTCACTCCCTCGCTCTCTAGTGTGGCGTGAACCCTTTGGCTATGTGTGGGTTGGGACAGTTCCGGGCTACTGGAGAAGTGTAAGCCACAGTGTTAATATACATCTGTGGCCACGTCCGTCACTCCCTCGCTCTCTAGTGTGGTGTGAACCCTCTGACTCTGTGTGGGTTTGGACAGTTCCTGGCAACTGGAGAAGTGTAAGCCACAGTGTTTATATACATTTGTGGCCGCGTCCGTCACTCCCTCGCTCTCTAGTGTGGCGTGAACCCCCTGGCTCTGTGTGAGTTGGGACAGTTCCTGGCTACTGGAGAAGTGTAAGCAACAGTGTTTATATACATCTGTGGCCACGTCCGTCACTCCCTCGCTCTCTAGTGTGGCGTGAACCCTCTGGCTCTGTGTGGGTTTGGACAGTTCCGGGTTACTAGAGAAGTGCAAGCCACAGTCTTTACATACATCTGTGGCCACGTCCGTCACTCCCTCGCTCTCTAGTGTGGCGTGAACCCTCTGTCTCTGTATGGGTTTGGACAGTTCCGGGTTACTGGAGAAGTGTAAGTCACAGTGTTTATATACATCTGTGGCCACGTCCGTCACTCCCTCGCTCTATAGTGTGGCGTGAACCCTCTGGCTCTGTGTGGGTTTGGACAGTTCCGGGTTACTGGAGAAATGTAAGCCACAGTGTTTATATACATCTGTGGCCACGTCTGTCACTCCCTCGCTCTATAGTGCGGCGTGAACCCTCTGGCTCTATGTGGGTTTGGATAGTTCCGGGCTACTTGAGAAGTGTAAGCCAATGTGTTTATATACATCTGTGGCCACGTCCGTCACTCCCTCGCTCTATAGAGTGGCGTGAACCCTCTGGCTCTGTGTGGGTTTGGACAGTTCCGGGTTACTGGAGAAGTGTAAGCCACAGTGTTTATATACATCTGTGGCCACGTCCGTCACTCCCTCGCTCTCTAGTGTGGCGTGAACCCTCTGGCTCTGTGTGGGTTTGGACAGTTCTGGGTTACTGGAGAAGTGTAAGTCACAGTGTTTATATACATCTGTGGCCACGTCCGTCACTCCCTCGCTCTATAGTGTGGCGTGAACCCTCTGGCTCTGTGTGGGTTTGGACAGTTCCGGGTTACTGGAGAAATGTAAGCCACAGTGTTTATATACATCTGTGGCCACGTCCGTCACTCCCTCGCTCTATAGAGTGGCGTGAACCCTCTGGCTCTGTGTGGGTTTGGACAGTTCCGGGTTACTGGAGAAATGTAAGCCACAGTGTTTATATACATCTGTGGCCACGTCTGTCACTCCCTCGCTCTATAGTGCGGCGTGAACCCTCTGGCTCTATGTGGGATTGAACAGTTCCGGGTTACTGAAGAAGTGTAAGCCACAGTGTTTATATACATCTGTGACCACGTCCGTCAAACCCTCGGTCTCTAGTGTGGTGTGAACCCTCTGGCTCTGTGTGGGTTTGGACAGTTCCTGGGTACTGGAGAAGTGTAAGCCACAGTGTTTATATACATCTGTGGCCACGTCCGTCACTCCCTCGCTCTCTAGTGTGGAGTGAACCCTCTGGGTCTGTGTGGGTTTGGACTGTTCCGGGCTACTGGAGAAGTGTAAGCCACAGTGTTTATATACATGTGTGGCCACGTCCGTCACTCCCTCGCTCTCTAGTGTGGCATGAACCCTCTGGCTCTGTGTGGGTTTGGACAGTTCTTGGCTACTGGAGAAGTGTAAGCCACAGTGTTTATATACATCTGTGGCCACGTCCGTCACATTAGGGCAGTAATTCCCTTTCCAATGTTCCCTTACCCACTCTAAACCACTGTTTGGACACTTGATCCTTGTTTTGGAGGACAAGCAACCTAGAAGGGTCACTAGATCTGTTGTTGCTTGATTTCCTTTGTACTCCTTTGTACTAACTATTTCTAACTCACTCACTCACTCACTCACTCTCTCTCTCTCTCTCTCTCTCTGCGTATTTGTTTGCTCATTTGTTTGTGATTGTATTGTTGTTTATTGGTGTCATGGTGTCGTGTATGGCAGGTGCTTTCCCCGGAGCTGAATGACCGGCAGAGATGTGGATTGCGTCTGCTGTTCTATTGCTCACACTTGCAGATGTCCGAGAGCTCTATTTGCCTTATTTGGAGCACTGGTGCGTTGATTTCTGGGTTTGGAATCACAGTTGACGATGACTCCCGGATATTTTTCATTATCTGAGTTTCTTGTGTTTGCGTTGTGTGGTCTATGTCCTGCATTTTTTGTCGATTTCCCAGATTTGACTGTGCTGCATTTGTTTTATCTACATTGAGCTTGATCTGCCAGTTTGCTGCCCGTTCCTGTGGTGTATCTAATATGTTTGGAGAGCCTGAATATCATGATCAGAGTTTGTCACTCTTCCTGTTGTGGTGTGGCCTGCAGATTTGCTTATTTTGGTGGTTGTTCCTACATCAAGGTCGTTGATGTGTGTGATGTTGGTGTGATCGGATCGGGAGCGAGGCTAGCGTGCAAGTGTTGCATTCCAAGTATAGATAGGCAGTTTGGATCAAGCTGCATACTAATATGTTGGGTGCAGATTTGGGGCCCTCCCTGGAAAAAGAAATGTGTCAATGCTGAATTTTGGTCGCCCTTGCAATGCGCAAAGGGGTGATTGGTGGGTTGTGTCACTGTTGTAGCGTCGAGTAAGCAGTTTAAGGTGGTTGGTGCGGTGTTTTGTTGACTCCAGATTTGGTGTTCTCTCTCTCTCTCTCTATCTTGGAGATGTGAACATGCAAATGGTCAAGGCAGGGAGAGGAGTTGGTGTCCGTGTTGTGTCAGGTGGCCAGTTTGCTTGTGTATATATATATGTTATATATACCGGTGTGTGTGCAGTGTTCGTTTGCTCTCTCTCTCTCTCTCTCTCTCTGTGAAATATAGCTGGACGTGCGGTCCTGTGCCAACTTGGAATATATATTAGAGTGTATCGTTCTAGCTGCTCCGTGAACATTGTATTTAGCTTGGGAGGGGTCTTGCATAGTCTCACGGTGGTTGACGGTAGTTTGATTGTGAAGTGTTTGGTCCGCGCTGTTCCTCAATTTCAGTGATGTCGGCTGTGTGTGGTCTGTGTAGAGTGGTGTTGGGGGTGGTCTTCTGATGTAGCAGGATCAAGAACACCTTCTTGATGCTGGGTGGTGGGACATTGACCGCGAACGGCTCTTCTGTGGGAGTGCTGTGGCAGAGTGGTCGATGTTGTTTCACGTCTCTCTCTCTCTCTCTCTCTCTCTCTCTGATGTGTAAATATGCAAATGGTTGGGGTGGGGGGCGGAGTTGGCTAGCATAGCGGTGTTATACTACACCGATATCAAACACACTCATCAAAATAATATTAGTTTAGATGGAGCACAATGAGAAAGGGAAAAGGGAAACAAGAAAGAAGGAAGGTAAGGAGAGAATATGGAAGGAGGTCATAAAAGCTAAAATTAATTTGTTAATAGCCTGAAAAACTAATATTTGTTGTTAAAGCTTTGAATATTTGACAACACCGCACAGGGCGAGGGACACCACCTTGTAGCTCATTTCATAGGAGGATGACTATAGGACAAAATAATTGTTTAGGTAGAAGCTCTGAAGCGCGTCCTCTTCCTCTTCCTCCTCCTCTTGTTCTTCCTCCTCTTCTTGTTCTTCCGCCTCCTCGTCTTCTTGTTCTTCCTCCTCTTTCTCTTTTTTGTTCTTCCTCTTCTTCTTATTCTTCCTCCCTCTTCTGTTCTTCCACCTCCTCCTCTTCTTGTTCTTCCTCTCCTCTCTTCTTCCCTCCTCTTTTCTTCTCCCTCCTCCTCTTCTTGTTCTTCCTCCCTTCTCGTTCTTCCTTCTCCTCTTCTCGTTCTTCTTTCTCGCTCTTCTCGTTCCTTTTTCTCCCCTCGTCTTCCTTGTCTTTTGATTCGTGTTCTCCTTCGTTTTCCCTTTCTTCCTCACATTCTTAGTTTTCGTCTTCATCTTCGTCTTCAGTGTATGCCTTTCTCCTCCTCCTCTTCTGCAAACATGAGTGACAACGCATACCGCAATGTACTGTATATTGATATTCATACACCTGTTCCCTTTCAGAATTATAGTAATAGAGTTAGCTTAGATTATAAATCAATTTCATTGTCTCCTTTCTATCAGGAATTTCGTGTCAGTTTTTCCGTACTACAAGGTATTTTTCCAACTGTTTCCGTGTCAGCATTAGCTGGAGGGAGTGGTGGGTGGGGAGGAGCCTTCTTCCTTGCTATCCATTTCTCTACCTCGTAGACAGTAGAATAGTAGTTTTAGATATCCAAACAGCCCCGTAAGGACCAATAGGTCTGTTGCCGTTTGTAGTTTGTACTACAGTACTTTGTATTCCTTGTATTCCCTCGCTCTCTAGTGTGGCGTGAAACCTCTGGCTCTGTGTGGGTTTGGACAGTTCCGGGCTACTAGAGAAGTGTAAGCCACAGTGTTTATATACATCTGTGGCCACGTCCATCACTCCCTCGCACTCTAGTGTGGTGTGAACCCTCTGGCTCTGTGTGGGTTTGGACAGTTCCTGGCAACTGGAGAAGTGTAAGCCACAGTGTTTATATACATTTGTGGCCGCGTCCGTCACTCCCTCGCTCTCTAGTGTGGCGTGAACCCTCTGGCTCTGTGTGGGTTGGGACAGTTCCAGGCTACTGGAGAAGTGTAAGCCACAGTGTTAATATACATCTGTGGCCACGTCCGTCACTCCCTCGCTCTCTAGTGTGGTGTGAACCCTCTGGCTCTGTGTGGGTTTGGACAGTTCCTGGCAACTGGAGAAGTGTAAGCCACAGTGTTTATATACATTTGTGGCCGCGTCCGTCACTCCCTCGCTCTCTAGTGTGGCGTGAACCCCCTGGCTCTGTGTGGGTTTGGACAGTTCCGGGCTACTAGAGAAGTGTAAGCCACAGTGTTTATATACATCTGTGGCCACGTCCATCACTCCCTCGCACTCTAGTGTGGTGTGAACCCTCTGGCTCTGTGTGGGTTTGGACAGTTACTGGCAACTGGAGAAGTGTAAGCCACAGTGTTTATATACATTTGTGGCCGCGTCCGTCACTCCCTCGCTCTCTAGTGTGGCGTGAACCCTCTGGCTCTGTGTGGGTTAGGACAGTTCCAGGCTACTGGAGAAGTGTAAGCCACAGTGTTAATATACATCTGTGGCCACGTCCGTCTCTCCCTCGCTCTCTAGTATGGTGTGAACCCTCTGGCTCTGTGTGGGTTTGGACAGTTCCTGACAACTGGAGAAGTGTAAGCCACAGTGTTTATATACATTTGTGGCCGCATCCGTCACTCCCTCGCTCTATAGTGTGGCGTGAACCCCCTGGCTCTGTGTGGGTTGGGACAGTTCCTGGCTACTGGAGAAGTGTAATCAACAGTGTTTATATACATCTGTGGCCACGTCCGTCATTCCCTCGCTCTCTAGTGTGGCGTGAACCCTCTGGCTCAGTGTGGGTTTGGACAGTTCCGGGCTACTGGAGAAGTGTAAGCCACAGTGTTAATATACATCTGTGGCCACGTCCGTCACTCCCTCGCTCTCTAGTGTGGTGTGAACCCTCTGGCTCTGTGTGGGTTTGGACAGTTCCTGGTAACTGGAGAAGTGTAAGTCACAGTGTTTATATACATTTGTGGCCGCGTCCGTCACTCCCTCGCTCTCTAGCGTGGCGTGAACCCCCTGGCTCTGTGTGGGTTGGGACAGTTCCTGGCTACTGGAGAAGTGTAAGTAACAGTGTTTATATACATCTGTGGTCACGTCCGTCACTCCCTCGCTCTCTAGTGTGGCGTGAACCCTCTGGCTCTGTGTGGGTTTGGACAGTTCCGGGTTACTGGAGAAGTGTAAGCCATAGTGTTTATATACACTTTCTAACTTCCAAACCATTAAACTACAGACGACGACTGAGTAGTGACATTTGTATAAGATGCCTCATTGGAAAACTTAATTTATTTAGTTTCTTCCTTTTATTGTTGTACTACACACACTACGATGATCGTACTTTTGTTTACCTTAACCCTTCTTTGGCGGCGCCCGTCTAATGTTGAGTGAAATAAATGTGGCCTATGTGACGGGTCACGGTTATTGTCGAGTGCAATTTTGAGCACGTAATGTGCTATGAGAGAGAGCGGAGCGGTGGGAGGAGCATAGGTTACCTCATGACCGCTCGCCGCAGTGGCCGTGGAGCTGCTGAGATGTACTCCTTTGTACTCCACCGTCTCTCACTCGTTTCACACGTAATAATGTAAGAAAGTGACAGAATTTTACCGATTTTGGCCTTCGGTTGCACGATCGTTGCAAGACAAGCATTGATTGAGAAGGATGGTTCTGGTGTAATTGGAAAGCTGAATTAACGCCCTTTCCGGGATACATACTTGTATTACGCTCTGGCTCTTGTTTATGGATGAAAACGAGCACGGAAACAAGCTCGTTTACGGTAAAAAAAACCCGCTGGGCGGCACAGTCAAATATACTCCACCACCCGCTCTTTGAGTGTTAAACTAAGGAGAGGAAAAAAAAACGCGAGTTTTAAAAGTGTAAAGGGGAACAATTGCATTGTTTTCGCCTTATATATTTTGTTAAGCATTAGTGGCGTTAGTGTTTCAGAACTATTTGTGTCAGACTGGATAGTTCAGTAATAATGCATAACATAACTTTACTCAATACAACCATTTGCGTTGCACAGGATCGTACAGGATAGTACAGCAGTATTACATATCATAACAAACTCAATACAGAGTTATTACTACACATGAAACAAAAACAATACTAGAGGAAAGAGGCATTTAGTAGGGGTAATTAATCTGTATAGGTAGAAGTAGTACCGTAGTACTGTAGTAGCACCAATACCAGTAAAGGTGAAATAAATATACGTGGTAGGAAGTGATCAATACATTTTGTTAGGTCATCCTATTGTGATTAGTATGGAAACTCTCTGTTCTCTCTCTCTCTCTCTCTCTCTCTCTCTCTCTCTCTCTCTCTCTCTCTCTCTCTCTCTCTCTCTCTCTCTCTCTCTCTCTCTAACCAACTCGCTCATAATTAATTCGAAATTCGGAAAGACAAATAATTGGCCCTTTGGTATTCAGATTGTATAATCAAAAGAGAAAGGAGGACGGAGGGAGAGAAGCATGAGGAGAAAGCCGAAAATAATTACAAATATATAAAGGTGAAACTAAACAAACATGTCTAGTAACGTTTACAAGATTGCTTGTTGTATGGTAAGGATGAAGTTTACACGGACATATATTGTAGTGATGGTGCTCGTGAGTCACCAACAATGCGGACATAATCCAACGTCTGCTTGTGACTTCACTAATGAACATACTATAACAACGAGAACATTAGCAACACAGACGAGGTCCACGGTCATCCAGGAAACTACCTGACATATACATAAATAAATTAACCGGGGCTAGTACTGTGCACAACCAACGATATCAGCTGCCAGTGTGCTTTATAAGCTAAGCAATGTTGAATAATGAATGATTATTCTAATGATTTTATAGTTCTGAACATTATATTTGGGAATATTTCTTTACTGGGAGCGTTTTTTGTAATTGTTGCCTTGGTATCAGAATCTAGACTGAAGGAAAATTGTAATTGGTGGATTAGTTCTAATAAAGGCTAAGTAGAAATGCAACAACAGTATGTGTCAACAAAGGCCGGATATCTCTCAAAGTTAAAACATTATTTCCTAGGTTGAACATAATCTTCTGGTAGTAGCCATTACTTAAACAAGTGTTATGTACAAATATACACACAAACATACATAAGACACATACAGGAAAGGAAGACAAACCCTATAAATGTGGTTGTTGAAAAATGATACAATATAACTCGTTGTCCCCGCCCAGCCCTGCAGAGTCACGCCCAATTAACCTTCCACCGGGCGAGAAATAGCCCAGCAAGAAGTGCACGTAATAGCCCGAGCAGGGGAACTGACTTTATGAATAAGTTAGTTGCGTCTCTCTCTCTCTCTCCTTACATCATGCACATAATTATACACATACCTAATTAAACACACATCTAAGTAAGCACATACACACATACGTACTAAACAAGATATGTGTATTAATTAAGTAGAATAAGTATTTGAAACAGATCATTTGTGGTCAAATTCCTATTACAGCAAATTGACTTATGTCCAAGACTAGGAGCTATAATCTTATAAGGCATGATCACAAATACTGTTTTGACATTCCTACGAGAATAGTATTTTGATAACTACCTTTACTAACACGATATTTACTTAATTATATATACTTATTGATATACACATTAATGTATATATATATATACCGGTATATATATATATATATATATATATATATATATATATATATTAGTAAACCCAAGTAATAAATTTTCTTTGATGCACACGAGGTTAAAAGATATAGCAATTTCAGCATTTTAAATGTTATTGTTCAGGTTTTCCAGAGATCTGACAATTTTGCTTTGAGGAGCAGTAAGGCGGTACAGTAGATTGGCGAAGTTCACGATGATGTGATGTGGTGGGTACAATATGGTACATGGTGAACAATAGGTACGACGTTTCACTATTCATATATCATTTTCAAGTAATGAATGGTAAAGAAAATAATATGAGTTTATATAGGAGCAGGGAAGGCTGACGGGGCGGGGTTAAGGCAGGCTATCGTCTGTCATTGGTGGATGGTATGTTTGCTATGTGGGCACTTCTCCTGGTCTGTGATTGGCCAGTGGGTGATGACGTCAGGAGTTGCGCATGGGAGTCCGTCGTGGCTGGGGGTGTGGGGTGGTGTTCGAGGGGCGAAGCTGAGGGGCGTCTCTCCTGGGGCAGCACGGCTGGGTAGTGTCTTTTAGCAGATGGGAGCATCTGTAGGTCTAGAGTTTGATTATTAATACTAGGATTCAGGGCTTGTTTGTATAGGGCTTCTAATATTGGGAGTCGTCTAGGGTCACTTTCTTTATCAAATATGGTGGTGTGTTTATTTAAATTGTTACGTGTGAGGGGGGTGGTGGTTGGGGGTCAGGTAGTGATCTTTTATGGCTCCTGCCTGAAGGTGAAGGGTTAGCCGACAGGATAGACGTGTCTGCATCATACCAATGTATGATTGAGGTCAACAGTCCTCAAAATTACAAGTGAATTGGTATATTACATGATCGTCAGCCATCGGGCTTTTTGTTTTGGTGGGAGCAGGTCTGTTACGGAGAACAAGGTTGGAGTTCTTATAGTGGAGCAGATAACTGCAAATTTCAGGAGAATCGTTCAAATGGTGATGCAAGCATGAAATTTGGTACATGTACCCTTCAAGGTCCATTCTTCTCAGAAATACCTCTGGCCACGCGAAAATCCAAGATGGCGGTAATTTTTCAAGATGGCTGCCGTGCCTGACCATATATTGCTTAATTTTTGTTTAATTATTACCTGGTGAACATTTTAAGAGAAAACTGTTTCTTGCTAACCAGATTAATGAGTAGCACTGTTTTAATCATTGTCATAGTCTATAATTGGAATTTTGGAATGGCATCCAAGATGGCGTCCATTAATTTCATATGTTCATATCTAAGCAACTATTGAACATATATACATGATTTTTGGTGTGCACATACATTCTTTGGGTCAGATAATCCAATGGAGCCATTTTCACATTTGTTAGTAAGGACTGAGGCAGTGATGAGATCTTGCAATTATAATAGAGTGATGGTGCTGTCAATGGAGCTTGTCATCTTCTTGCTCATCAGGTCTTTCCGTGAAGCCAACTTTGCTCTCTATTGCCAGGCATTGAGTGAGTTAATCCCCTTCTTCTTTGCCAATAACAATACAAATTATGCCAGGTGGCTTCCAGTCCACCTGAGGGACATGCTCACTCTGGAGAGCACACACCCTGAGCTGTCTCAAGAATTCAAGAAGGGAAACTTTGTTGTCCACAAGACAAGTCATGACTTCTCCGCAATGGCCCTTGACCAAGCCCATGAGCAGGCCAATGCCATCATCAAGGCTGATGGTGGAGCCATTGGGCTCACTGAAGACCCAGCAGCACTTAGGCGATGGATGGTTGCTGGTCCTGAGGTAAGCCGTTTGGTGTCCCTGTATGAACAAGAGGCTCAAGCTAAAGAGTCAAGTGAACACACAGCTCACCACGAGCAAACACCGCAGGCACAGCTGACTTTCCTGGAAAGAGTCAATAAGCTGTCTCTGACTTTGCAAGAGTTGGGCAGTCCTTTCCAGGATGACAGTCAAGAGCTGTATTCTATTGACAACAAAGACATAGCTCACCCCAGCTCAGTGGAACTTCTGCAGATTCACATGGAGAGAGGCCAAACTAAATTCCAGGACTTTTCTGAAGCCTTAGCAAATAATCCAGTTTCCTTCTATGAGTCAATCAAGAGGAACAAAATTGACTTCTTCAGGCAAGAATTTGCTCCTATTAAGCACTCAAAGCAGAAGCTTCTGAAGGAGGACTACAAGCTCTTCTCAAAGCTGTTCATCTCCTGTTAGAGTAGACAGTGTGATCTGCAGGAGTTCTTCCAGCATGAGAATCAGGCATTCCCAGCTGTACTGAGTGAGGGTGGAAGGCTGTACACTTGCCAGAAGTCTCAACTGACCTCAATCTTGGAGACTCATGTTACATCAACAGACGAAGAACCAGAGACCGAAGAACCAGAGACCGATGTCCTGATTGTAGATAGGTCTGCTTTGGTCCATGTCTTGCCACCAAAGAGAGGAAAGACCTTTGAGGGCTATGCAACTCTGGACTTCCTGCCATTTATTCACAGCTATGCTAGGAAGTACAAGACAACACATCTTGTCTTTGATGTGTACAACCCATCCAGCCTCAAAGCCGAGACCAGGTCTCAACGTGGCCAGGGAGGAAGACGCAAGGTGACAAACAAGAACAGCATTCCATCCAATTGGCGTAACTTCCTTAGGCATAATGACAACAAGACGGAGTTGTTCCAGTTCCTGGCAGACAGGGTTGCCCAAATGTCTGCACCAAACTTGGTAATTGTCACAAAGGGATCTGCAGTCCTCAGCACTCATGAAACTGGTCTTCAAGGACTGGACAAGTGCTCTCATGAGGAAGCTGACAGCCGCATCTTTGTGCATGCCAAATATGCTGCAGAGCATGGGAGCAAAGCCGTCATGGTCAAGGCAAATGATACAGATGTTGTGGTCATTGCAGTGAGTGCCTTTCCAGCCCTTCAGAGTTTGGGGCTAGAGCAGTTATGGGTGGCATTTGGTCACGGTCAAAGCCGGCGCTGGATCAGTGTGCATGGCCTGTATCGCTGTATGGGGCAGGAGAAGGCTAAAGGCATGTTATTCTTTCATGCCTTCACAGGGTGTGACACTGTTTCAGCCTTCCGTAACAAGGGAAAGAAAACTGCCTGGCAGACATGGGATGTTTGTCCAGAGGCCTCCCCTGTCTTCTCCAAGCTGAGCCAGTACCCTCTTACAGTGGAAGATGGTGACCTGGAGTTACTGGAGAGGTTTGTCATACTGATGTATGACAGGTCCAGCACTGCTACCACTGTGGATGAGGCCAGCCTTGACATGTTTGCCAGAAAACAGAGGCCTTATGAGGCCATTCCACCAACAAGAGCAGCTCTGCTTCAGCACACTAGACGAGCTGCTTTCCAGGCTGGTTCTGTTTGGGCCCAAGCAACCCAGTGTCAACCAGAAGCAGAGAGTCCTGCTGACTGGGGATGGCAGAAGGTTGGTGAAGAATGGCACGTCTTCTGGACAGCCAACTCCCCCATAGCCAAGAGTTGCGAACAGCTGACCAAATGTGGCTGTAAATCAGACTTACGTGGCAGGTGCAAGTGCTACAGGCTGGGTCTCTCCTGTACAGCTCTGTGCACTTGCAAGTGTGAGGTGTGAGTCTTTGATTCTATGGTATTTTTACTAATGTTATTTGTACTCAATGGATATGTATAAATGGTGTGAATTAGGCCGTTTCCTACGATATTATCTTCCTACACTTTGTCTAGTTACTTATGACCCTGACGAGTTAATAATGTGACAAGTCTTTCTAATTCTCTGACCTCAAAAATGTAGGATTAGATGAAAAAATAATTTGTCTAGCTCTACTAATAGCCAAGATATCACAAATTTGTCTTTAACCCCAGAAGGCCGATACACTACTCAAATAGCACGGCTTTAAATAGCCTGCTGATGGCTGCTATTTACTTGTATGACGTCACGGTACTTTTGCGGTAATTTTCACCGAGTTCCAATATCACCGAAACTACCGTGATGTCAACACAATGGGTTTAAGGAAATTTCACTATGGCAAAGGTGCGTAAACACGGAAAATCACGGAAAAGTGACCTCAGGAAAACAAGCAATATCTCAGTAACTACTGGGCCTATGGAGCTGAATTTTTTTACGAGACAAAAGCTGAAAGTGACCTCTCTCACGTGATTTATGACTCATTTCTCTATCTTTATTCTTTGATTAGCTATTAAGCCATAAACACTACCGAAAATCGCCAAAAAAATCCGGCCTCCTCGGGTTAATGGCGGCCATCTTGGACGCCATCTTAGTTAAAGTCTAATATGCAACTGCTTTGGACAAAATGACCTTCACTTACCACATTAGAGCCAAAAAAAAATGGATTGGACAGTATTCATGTCTTTGTTCTTTCAATTAACTGACCCATAACAGTAGGGCTCAGTCAGATGTCTCGGCCATCTTGAAAAATGGTCGCCATATTAAATTTTTGCGTGGCCAGCGGTATGTGCTTTGAAAGTGAGCTTTGAAGAATACCTGTACCAAATTTCATGCTTGCATCACCATTTGAACGATTGTTTCACTTATCTGCTTTACTATTAGGGGATTTGTAATAGATGATTAATTTAATTTTGTTTTCCGGGTTGGTAGGGAGGACATGTTTAGAAATTATTTCTTTTATGACGGCCTCGTCGGTTTTGTGGTCGGAGGACATGTAATTTCGGTAGAATATCTTTATTTCATTAGGGGGGTCAATGTTGGGGGGCTTTTGGGTGTACCACTTTTCAAGGTGGTGGTTGATGGTGCTGGAGGCGTCAGAATAGGAATATCCATTGTTTACTAGGACTTGCGATATTCTTTCAGTTCCTGGTGGGTGTCGGCCCAGGTAGAGAAGTGTGTGAGGGCTCTCCTAACTTAGGCGGAGATGGAGAATAGGAGATAACGGTGGGGGCATTTGCTGTCACCATTGAGGCATTGTCCTGTGTTGGTAGGTTTTGTGTATACTATGGTTTTGAACCCAAGGTTATTCAGGGTGACGAGGATGTCGAGGAAGGGGAGTTGTCCATTCCATTATTGGATTTTTCAAAGGTAAAGTTGAGTCTGGAGGAGGTCATGAAGCGATGCAGGAGTTCTTGGAGTTCGTGGACGTCCTTAATTTGCACGAAGATGTCATCCACGTATCTACAGTAGACGGCAGGTCGCTGGGCGGCCTGACGACCCTAGACGACTCCCATTATTAGAAGCCCTAGACATACAAGCCCTGAATCCTAGTATTAATAATCAAACTGTAGACCTAAAGATACTCCCTTCTGCTAAAAGACACTAACCAGCCGTGCTGCCCAAGGAGAGACGCCCCTCAGCTCCGCCCCTCGAACACCACCCAACACCCCCAGCCACGACGGACTCCAGTGCGCAACTCCTGACGTCATCACCCACTTGCCAATCACAGACCAGGAGAAGTGCCCACATAGCAAACATACCATCCACCAATGACAGACGATAGCCTGCCTTAACCCCGCCCCCTCAGCCTTCCCTGCTCCTATATAAACTCATATTATTCTCTTTACCATTCATTACTTTAAAATGCTATATAAATAGTGAAACGTCGTACCTATTGTTCACCATGTACCATCTTGTACCCACCACATCATCGTGAACTTCGCCAATCTACTGTACCTCCTTACTGCTCCTCAAAGCAAAATTGTCAGATCTCTGGAAAACCTGAACAATAAAATCTCAAATGCTGA
Source organism: Paralithodes platypus (assembly GCA_032716605.1). Taxonomy (NCBI): domain Eukaryota; kingdom Metazoa; phylum Arthropoda; class Malacostraca; order Decapoda; family Lithodidae; genus Paralithodes; species Paralithodes platypus. Next base: position 51,182,405 of record CM064567.1, read on the forward strand.
AATTGCTATATCTTTTAACCTCGTGTGCATCAAAGAAAATGTATTACCTGGGTTTACTAACATATACAGTATATATATATATATATATAGGCTACAGTATACTGTATATATATATTCAAATTAAAGTTATGGATGAACAATTATTATAATAATCCGTGGTGTAAATCCATCTAACCTGAACAACCTCCCCTCACATACCACATATCGTCACTGATTCCAGTTACGTGGATCACTAATCAGTTTGACCCTAAGTCTAATTGACCAAACTCCATTTGAATCACTTACACTTCGAAATATATTATCATTATTAATTACTATAGGCTTGGTTAGGCTATAATTATGTTAGGTTCGAGTTAATATATATCCGGAATACTATTTGGCTAGGTTAGGTTAGAAGTCAAAGTAAGGTTTGGTAGGATATTATGGTCAGATGAATAATATAATACAACTAGTTAAGTTGACCTGGGTTAGACATGAATAGAATATGTTTGGTTAGTTGAGGGTAAATATGATCTGAATGTGTACAAAGTGTTTGAGAGCGAAAATAAATATGTGTGAAGCGTCCGTAAATCCTATCGTTATCCCGTCTAACAGTGTCCTCTTACATGACCGTTAAACAAAATCCCTCCAAATGATAGCTGATAAAAGAGGCGAGAGAATTCCTTAGCAGTGTCCATTCACAGAGAGAAAACAAAGCTAAAAACAAAGGTACAACAAACCATAAGGGAACTGTTACATTACCCTTTACCACTGTACACTAACTATAATGATATAGTAGACAATACCCACTAGTAGTACTGGTTGATATGTACAATACTGGTTCATGTGGTTAATTGGTGGAAAGGAAATGGAACCGATGAGAGTTAATATTGAGAGAGAACAAACAAAAACTAAAAGAGAACTACTCAATTCCTTCCGGAAAAGAGGCGAGGCAAGCCGAGTTGTGTCGCCAACTTCAATCCCACCATAATGGCAGAGGAAATCTAATTTAGGAACTTATGACGTCTGTGATTGTAGTGAGAGAGAGAGAGAGAGAGAGAGAGAGAGAGAGAGAGAGAGAGAGAGACGGGAGGGGGTGAGGGGAACAAATATAGATAAAATACTTCAAAGGAAAAGAATATATGCACAGAAAATATGAAAAACAAACTAGACATCGCGACGTATAATACATTACAAATCAAAAAGCCAAAACACGAAACTTGCTATTGATATTTCTGGGAACTCGTGATGCAGACATAATGAAATTAGTGAACTAGGCTGCACAGTAAGGGGGGTGGGGGGGGGGCTGACGATGAATTTCTTGGGATATAACCATTTATATAAGATATTACACTGGCTGCATAAACCTTGCGATCCAGTGGAAGTACGTGGGTCATGCTTGTTGAGAGAGAGAGAGAGAGAGAATTTGGTGGTATAATATTTATAGTAACAATAAAAAAAATCTACATATAGAGAGGAAATACTATACGAAGTCAAAGAAAAGGGCAATAAGTCGAGGTGCTAACTCAAGCGTGTTGTGGCAGAGGAAAATCTTGTTATAATATTTGAGGATGTGGTCCCTTGAATGTCTAGCACAGCATAACTCTTTGGTTCTATGTCTTTGCATTCCTGAACGCACTCATTATATCCAAGCATGTCCACCCAACCAACCTGGAAAACAAAATCAAATTAATAATTTATTACAAATCCCCCAAGACCTCCAACCTCGTTCTCCGCAACAAACAAGCTTCCACCAAGATAAAGAGCCCGATGACCGACGATCACGTCATTTACCAACATACCTGTAATTATGAGGACTGTGGACCTCATTCCTATATTGGTATGACGCAGACTCGTCTTTCATGTCGGTTAACTCTTCACCTTCAGGCTGGAGCCATCAAAGACCACTATTTCACCCCTAACCACCCCCCCCTCACACGCAACGAGTTAGAGAAACACACCACCATACTCGATAAAGAAAGTGACCCAAGGAGATTACCTATACTCGAAGCATTATATATCGAAGCCTTACATCCCAACATCAACAACCAAACTCTGGACCTTCAGATCCTTCCTTCTGCCAAAAGGCACTTTCCTACAGGACCTAACGGCCCCCCTTCGCCCCCCGGTGCCCTTGACGCAGCCCCCCTTCGCCCCCCGGTGCCCTTGACGCAGCCCCCCGCGTTACCTCCTTCAGCTTCGTCTTCTGCCGGCGCCACACGTACTACGCAACTTAGGCCACGCCCCTCGACACGCAGCCAATCAGCTTCGACCCCGCCAACCGACCACCACCTTCCCGCATCGAGTGCGCATGCGTGAAGCGGTTCTCCCTTTTCTTTCCTAGAATACCCCTCCACCAATAGCAGACTTTTGCCCACTGATTTTCGCCTCCTCTGATCCTCCACCCTCTTATATACCCTTCCTGTTTACCTTTTATATCATTCTATCCTTACTTGATAATGCTGGTTGTCCAGTGAAACGCGTCGTATATCCTGTATCATCATGAACATTAATGTAACCCTGTACCACCATGAATTTTGCTAATCTCATTCATCTACTTCCTGCCACCCAGCGAAAACTCATCAGAGACCTGGAAACTTTGAATAATAAAATTTCCAACGCAGAAATTGCCATTTCTTTCAACCTCGTATGTATTAAAGAAAATATATATATATATATATATATATATATATATATATATATATATATATATATATATATATATATATATATATATATATAGTAGTGGCAATAGATTCTCCTCGGGGGAAGCGGAGTCTTATAAGGGCAAGCAACACCAAGGTAAACACGAACATCTTTATTCTGGTACCGGTAACGTTTCGACATTAACATAATTATGTCATCATCAGACCTAAATCAATAAGACATAAATTTATTAATACATTATGTTGACATTTAAAGTAAATATATTTTTAATAATAATTTAGAAAAACATAAACAATTAGAAATCGCGAAAAAAGAGATAGAAACAAACACAAACAACAGAAACAGCTAAACCATAATAATTATGTGAACTACGTGTAGATATTGTAGGCTAAAATATACACACTACCTTAGAAACATAATAGGTTGGAGGAGAATTCGTGGGTGCCCAAGGTGGGCTTATGATGGTGAGTGAGGAGGGACTCTGCTATTAACCGGGTGGTGTCACCAGTTGTTCTGGTGACACCACCCGGTTAATAGCAGAGTCCCTCCTCACTCACCATCTTAAGCCAATCTTGGGCACCCAGGAATTCTCCTCCAACCTATTATGTTTCTAAGGTATTGTGTATATTTTAGCCTACAATATCTACACGTAGTTCACATATGGTTTAGCTGTTTCTGTTGTTTGTGTTTGTTTCTATCTCTTTTTTCGCGATATCTAACTTTTTATGTTTTTCTAAATTATTATTAAACATATATTTGCTTTAAATGTCAACATAATGTATTAATAAATTTATTTCTTATTGATTTAGGTCTGATGATGACATATGTTAATGTCGAAACGTTACCGGTACCAGAATAAAGATGTTCGTGTTTACCTTGGTGTTGCTTGCCTATATATATATATATATATATATATATATATATATATATATATATATATATATATATATATACAGTACATATAATTTCCTCACATTATATTTCCTCACATTATATTTCCTCACATTATATTTCCTCACATTATGTTTCCTCTCCACCACTTTCCTCTCTTAAATCCTCGGCCATTTATATCAACTATTCGCTTTAAGGTTCTTAACTTCCTCCCAAACCTGTATCTTCACTTAATAATTGTCTTCCGCACCTTTCCAGCATCCATCTTTGTAGTTTTAAATTCGCTTGGAGTTTACACATATTATATGACGAATGTCGGTGAGGTATTCCTTTGGTATCTAATTTTTCCCTGTGCTCCTCTTACTTTCGTATTATTTTCGTCTGTTTGTTCTTTCCTATTGCCTCTATCGGATAGTGGTAATTTATGCCCCTTTACTGTTAATATAACGGGTCTGTCTGACAAAGTACGTTGTTTATCTGTGTGAGAGATATGCACAGGGAAAGGGCTATGTCTTCTTGCATTGATATATGTATAACTACATGCACACCTACATTGCTTAGATGGTATACCACAAACATAACTACACCGTTCACACATCGCTGCAAACCATTTCAAACAGTATGTTTCTTTTCTAAAAGCATATTTTAATCCATGTGATTCAGAATTCCTCTTGTTCGAGTCCAACATTCAGAAAAACAAGTCTGATCCACAATCGTCTTACTGACAACCTTCATGGATGTTTCCTTTGACTGTGATTTTTTTTTTACTGTGGCCAACACGATAACGTTTAAGTACTGCAGATGGTTGGTATTAGCGCAGTATAAGATTGTGTTGGTACATTGTGGGCTTTTGTTGGTGCATTATGTTTTTATTGTGTGTTTTTTTTGTATGTGATTGAAGGACACAAAAGGCAGAACTGCCTGTAGCGAGTGCCTCCCCCATAGTTGAAAGAGCGACAGGGCCAACATCAAGGGACGTTCGAGCCAAAATGCCTGGACACACAGAATTTGAAGCAATTTAAGTCATGGGAGGAAGGAAAGACTGATTCTGAGAGAGAGTTCCAGAGCTCAGTTGTTGAATAGAAGAAAGACTGAGAGTAACGTTTCACTCTTGGGTTGGAGAGTTCCACAGAGTAAGGGTGGGATTGTGTTGCAAGACGGGTACCACGTACCCTATTAGAGGGGCTGGTATACTCTGGGAGAGCTCTGAGGAGTACTGATTATTGTAGTACCGATAGAATAGCGAGAGAGATGCAACATTGCAGCGAAGAGAGAGAGATTGCAGAGAGTTGGTGAGTGGACGGGAATTAATGATACAAAAGGCCTTCCTTTCTACTTTGTCTAGGAGTACGGTGTGAGAGGATCCTCCCCACAAATGTGAACAATACTCAATACAAGGACGCACTGTGCCCCTGTACAAAGCAAGAAGCTGTGCAGAGTTAAAGAACCCCTTGAGGCGGTTGAGCACACCCAGCTTCTGGGAGTTTGCCTTAGCAAGACTGGAAATATGGTTCTTCCAAGTGAGAGCAGAAGAAAAAGAGACACCAAGAATATTGAGAGAAGATGAAGGATTGATTTTTGTATGGTTGTATTAAGTGTTTATGTTGATGTATCGAATATTTATGTTGATGTATTATGTGCTTCTGTTGCTGTGATATGTAATCTTGCACTGTGTATAATTTTGTGTTGATGTATTGTGTGCTTGTGTTAGTGTAATGGGTGTTTATTTTGATGCATTGTGTGTTTGTGATATTGTATTATGGGTTTGTGTTAATGGACTATGCTTTAGTGTTGATGCATCGGGTGTTTATGGTTGTGTGTTGTGTGTGTGTTGGTATATCGTGTGTTTGTGTTGGTGTATGAAAAAAACTACAGGTACTGGGAAGAAGGGAGGGTTTTGGTATGGTTAGTACAAATGTGGTTACAGTAATATGGTTTTATATAAGAGAGGTTGGTCGAGGTATAATGCACAGTAGTTATATTTTCTGCTATAAGGAGGTATTTTCTAAAACATATCCATTAATTAGTACAGCATGATAATATAAAGGATCCAAGTATATGCTAGAACTAACCCTCATTAATACACAAAGCAGTTCTAGTACACTTCATGTAACTGAGAAATAATAATATAAATATCATACTAATAAACATGCCACAAAGTATGGTCAAGCCACTGGAGAGGTACATTTAGTGCTTGCTTTATATAATTATTTCAGGTAGCCTTTATCAATTGTATTTCAGGTAGCCTTTATCAATTGTATTTCAGGTAGCCTTTATCAATTGTATTTCAGGTAGCCTTTATCAATTTTATTTAGGTTTTAATAACTAAGTCCTAAATGATTTGTCTACGTGTATGAAGGATACAAAAAACAAAGCTGTCTGTAAAAAGTGTCTCCCTATAAGGTTGAAAGCATGACAGAGCCAAAATAAAGGTATATTATAGGAAATTTAGATGCTTTGGAAAGATGTCTGGTGTGCTTATTAAGTGTAGTGAAATTAATATGAGGAGGAGGTGTTTGTGAGAGTTAGCGGAAGGTGAAGCACACATAGAAACAGTGGGGGCAGCCAGGCAAATGAAACAATAGTTACAGCAACTCCTTATCATATACCTATGTTTATTCCCATGGGTACTGCCCTGCTTAATTAGTACCTACAATCTCCCCAATATGATTGTATTAATTGTATAGAGTACTGCAGTAGCAGAACATTAGTTGTTACTGACTGTATCCTCTATTATATCGGTGGGGAAGATGTCAACTTACTCACGTGTCTGACCACCCTATATATATATATATATATATATATATATATATATATATATATATATATATATATGTTGGTAAAGCCAGGTAATACATTTTCTTTAATAAATACGAGGTTGAAAGAAATGGCAATTTCTGCGTTGGAAATTTTATTATTCAAAGTTTCCAGGTCTCTGATGAGTTTTCGCTGGGTGGCAGGAAGTAGATGAAGGAGATGAGCAAAATTCATGGTGGTACAGGGTTACATTAAAGTACATGATGATACAGGATATACGACGCGTTTCACTGGACAACCAGCATTATCAAGTAAGGAAGGAATGATATAAAAGGTAAACAGGAAGGGTATATATAGAGGGTGGAGGATCAGAGGAGGCGGAAAACAGGGGGCAAAAGTCTGCTATTGGTGGAAGGGAAAACTAGGAGAGAACAAGGGGGTAACCGCTTCACGCATGCGCACTGGATGCGGGATGGTGGTCGATAGGGGGGGTCGAAGCTGATTGGCTGCGTGTCGAGGGGCGTGGCCTAAGTTGTGTGGCGCCTGCAGAAGACGAAGCTGAAGGAGGTAGCGCGGGGGGCTGCGTCAAGGGCACCGGGGGGCGAGGAGGGGTGTTAGGTCCTGTAGGGTAGTGCCTTTTGGCAGAAGGAAGGATCTGAAGGTCCAGAGTTTGGTTGTTGATGTTGGGATGTAAGGCTTGGATATATAAAGCTTCGAGAATAGGTAATCTCCTTGGGTCACTTTCTTTATCGAGTATGGTGGTGTGTTTCTCTAACTCGTTGCGTGTGAGGTGAGGGTGGTTAGGGGTGAGATAGTGGTCTTTGATGGCTCCAGCCTGAAGGTGAAGAGTTAACCGACGTGAAAGACGAGTCTGCGTCATACCAGTATAGGAATGAGGTCCACAGTCCTCATAATTACAGGTATGTTGGTAAATGACGTGATCGTCGGTCATCGGGCTCTTTATCTTGGTGGAGGCTGGTTTGTTGCGGAGAACGAGGTTGGAGGTCTTGGGGGATTTGTAATAAATTATTAATTTGATTTTGTTTTCCGGGTTGGTTTGGGTGGACATGCTTGGAGATTATTTCTTTTAAGACGGCCTCGTCATTTTTGTGTTCAGAGGACATGTAATTGCGGTAGAAGATCTTAATTTCATTGGGGGGGTCAATGTTGGGAGGGCTTTGGGTGTACCATTTTTCAAGATGGTGGTTGATGGTGCTGGAGATGTCGGAGTTGGAGTATCCGTTATTTACTAAAACTTGGGATAGTCTTTCTAGTTCCTGGTGGGTGTCGGCCCAGGTAGAGCAGTGCGTGAGGGCTCTCCTAACATAGGCGGAGATGGAGGATAGAAGATAACGGCGGGGGCATTCGCTATCACCGTTGAGGAATTGTCCTGTGTTAGTTGGTTTAATGTAGACGGTGGTTTTGAACCCATGGTCGTTCAGAGCTACGAGGATGTCGAGGAAGGGGAGTTGTCCATTGTTAGATTTTTCAAAGGTGAAGTTAAGTCCGGAGGAGGTCATGAAGCGACGCTGGAGTTCCTGTAGTTCGTGGAGGTCCTTGATTTGCACGAAGATGTCATCCACGTATCTACAGTAGACGGCGGGTCGTTGGGCAGCCAGGAGCTCTTCCTCGATGGTACCCATGAAAAAGTTCGCAAAAAGAACTCCTAGGGGGCTGCCCATCGCCACACCGTCTATCTGCTTGTACATGTTGCCCCGGGGGCAAAGGAAGGGGGCCTCCTTGGTACATAGCTCCAGTAGTGTTTTCAGGGCCTTCTCCGGGATGTCCAGTGTGGGAGTATCAGGGCAATGATAAATTCAACGTAGAATCATGTCAATGGTCCTATCCACAGGCACGTTGGTGAACAGGTTTTCTACGTCGAGAGAGGCGATTGTGTGGTTGTTGTTACGGGGGGCGTCTCGTAAAATTTCCAAGAAATCGTGGGCTGAGTTAAGGTTGAATTGGCTGGGCACGTAGTGGGTGAGGAGGTTGTTCAGGGCCTTGGCGATCTGGTAGGTGGCAGTGGGGATCTGGGAGATGATGGGGCGGAGGGGGTTCCCAGGTTTGTGTGTTTTGATGGTTCCGTATGCATAACCAGGGGTGTATTCTCCGACGAGTTTTTTAAGGTGGATCCCTCCTTGTTTGGCGTTGATGGCGGTGATGGTGGTGTTGGCAATACGTTTGATTTCGTCGGTTGGGTTGCGGGTGATCTTTTTAAATTTAGTGTTGTCACTTAAGATGACGTCCATATTTCTAAGATATTCCTCCTTGTCATGGATCACGAGGCAGGAGGCTTTATCCGCACGACGGATGATGATGTTGGGGTTGTCTCTTAATAGTTTGGCAGCTTGGAAGTGTTGTTTGTTGAGTATTTTACTATGGTGAGTTCCTCTGGTTTTGGCGGCTTCAGCGAGGAGAGTAGGTTGTAGGGCGGGAGTAGTGGTGACCTTGCCATCCTTCTTGAGTCGTAGGATGTCGTCCAGGAGGATTTCCGTTTCTAGGCGTTTCCGGTGGGGGCCAGGTTTGGAGCTGTAGTGGCAGTTGAGGCCTTTGTTGAGGAGGTCTTCTTGGTCCAGGGTCAGAATGGTGTTAGTAAGGTTTATATATCCTTTTGTTGGTTTGGGTAGTTTTAAGTTTCCGCCATAAAGACGGGCAAGCTTTTTTATGGTTGTGTTTTCGGCTTGTCTTCTGTGTTGTTCAAGGAGTTGTTCGAGGGCTGTGTTGATTTCGGCTTTGAGGTGGTCTGGAGGGGTTTCGTCTTCCCAAATCCGTAGAAGAGCATCTCGTTCTTTACGAAGGTTGTTGGCGAGCTCACGTTTTTCAATTATTTGGTCCTTCACCAGTTTTTCACGAAACTGGAGGGTGCTGGTGCGATGTCTGGCATTCTCGTGAAGTTTTATGTTGGTAAAGCCAGGTAATAAATTTTCTTTAATACATACGAGGTTGAAAGAAATGGCAATTTCTGCGTTGGAAATTTTATTATTCAAAGTTTCCAGGTCTCTGATGAGTTTTCGCTGGGTGGCAGGAAGTAGATGAAGGAGATGAGCAAAATTCATGGTGGTACAGGGTTACATTAAAGTACATGATGATACAGGATATACGACGCGTTTCACTGGACAACCAGCATTATCAAGTAAGGAAGGAATGATATAAAAGGTAAACAGGAAGGGTATATATAGAGGGTGGAGGATCAGAGGAGGCGGAAAACAGGGGGCAAAAGTCTGCTATTGGTGGAAGGGAAAACTAGGAGAGAAAAAGGGGGTAACCGCTTCACGCATGCGCACTGGATGCGGGATGGTGGTCAATAGGTGGGGTCGAAGCTGATTGGCTGCGTGTCGAGGGGCGTGGCCTAAGTTGTGTGGCGCCTGCAGAAGACGAAGCTGAAGGAGGTAGCGCGGAGGGCTGCGTCAAGGGCACCGGGGGGCGAGGAGGGGTGTTAGGTCCTGTAGGGTAGTGCCTTTTGGCAGAAGGAAGGATCTGAAGGTCCAGAGTTTGGTTGTTGATGTTGGGATGTAAGGGTTGGATATATAAAGCTTCGAGAATAGGTAATCTCCTTGGGTCACTTTCTTTATCGAGTATGGTGGTGTGTTTCTCTAACTCGTTGCGTGTGAGGTGAGGGTGGTTAGGGGTGAGATAGTGGTCTTTGATGGCTCCAGCCTGAAGGTGAAGAGTTAACCGACGTGAAAGACGAGTCTGCGTCATACCAATATAGGAATGAGGTCCACAGTCCTCATAATTACAGGTATGTTGGTAAATGACGTGATCGTCGGTCATCGGGCTCTTTAACTTGGTGGAGGCTGGTTTGTTGCGGAGAACGAGGTTGGAGGTCTTGGGGGATTTGTAATAAATTATTAATTTGATTTTGTTTTCCGGGTTGGTTGGGTGGACATGCTTGGAGATTATTTCTTTTAAGACGGCCTCGTCATTTTTGTGTTCAGAGGACATGTAATTGCGGTAGAAGATCTTAATTTCATTGGGGGGTCAATGTTGGGAGGGCTTTGGGTGTACCATTTTTCAAGATGGTGGTTGATGGTGCTGGAGATGTCGGAGTTGGAGTATCCGTTATTTACTAAAACTTGGGATAGTCTTTCTAGTTCCTGGTGGGTGTCCTCGTAGCTCTGAACGACCATGGGTTCAAAACCACCGTCTACATTAAACCAACTAACACAGGACAATGCCTCAACGGTGATAGTGAATGCCCCCGCCGTTATCTTCTATCCTCCATCTCCGCCTATGTTAGGAGAGCCCTCACGCACTGCTCTACCTGGGACGACACCCACCAGGAACTAGAAAGACTATCCCAAGTTTTAGTAAATAACGGATACTCCAACTCCGACATCTCCAGCACCATCAACCACCATCTTGAAAAATGGTACACCCAAAGCCCTCCCAACATTGACCCCCCCAATGAAATTAAGATCTTCTACCGCAATTACATGTCCTCTGAACACAAAAATGACGAGGCCGTCTTAAAAGAAATAATCTCCAAGCATGTCCACCCAACCAACCCGGAAAACAAAATCAAATTAATAATTTATTACAAATCCCCCAAGACCTCCAACCTCGTTCTCCGCAACAAACCAGCCTCCACCAAGATAAAGAGCCCGATGACCGACGATCACGTCATTTACCAACATACCTGTAATTATGAGGACTGTGGACCTCATTCCTATATTGGTATGACGCAGACTCGTCTTTCACGTCGGTTAACTCTTCACCTTCAGGCTGGAGCCATCAAAGACCACTATCTCACCCCTAACCACCCTCACCTCACACGCAACGAGTTAGAGAAACACACCACCATACTCGATAAAGAAAGTGACCCAAGGAGATTACCTATTCTCGAAGCTTTATATATCCAAGCCTTACATCCCAACATCAACAACCAAACTCTGGACCTTCAGATCCTTCCTTCTGCCAAAAGGCACTACCCTACAGGACCTAACACCCCTCCTCGCCCCCCGGTGCCCTTGACGCAGCCCCCCGCGCTACCTCCTTCAGCTTCGTCTTCTGCAGGCGCCACACAACTTAGGCCACGCCCCTCGACACGCAGCCAATCAGCTTCGACCCCACCTATCGACCACCATCCCGCATCCAGTGCACATGCGTGAAGCGGTTACCCCCTTTTTCTCTCCTAGTTTTCCCTTCCACCAATAGCAGACTTTTGCCCCCTGTTTTCCGCCTCCTCTGATCCTCCACCCTCTATATATACCCTTCCTGTTTACCTTTTATATCATTCCTTCCTTACTTGATAATGCTGGTTGTCCAGTGAAACGCGTCGTATATCCTGTATCATCATGTACTTTAATGTAACCCTGTACCACCATGAATTTTGCTCATCTCCTTCATCTACTTCCTGCCACCCAGCGAAAACTCATCAGAGACCTGGAAACTTTGAATAATAAAATTTCCAACGCAGAAATTGCCATTTCTTTCAACCTCGTATGTATTAAAGAACATTTATTACCTGGCTCTACCAACATAAAACTTCACGAGAATGCCAGACATCGCACCAGCACCCTCCAGTTTCGTGAAGAACTAGTGAAGGACCAAATAATTGAAAAACGTGAGCTCGCCAACAACCTTCGTAAAGAACGAGATGCTCTTCTACGGATTCGGGAAGACGAAACCCCTCCAGACCACCTCAAAGCCGAAATCAACACAGCCCTCGAACAACTCCTTGAACAACACAGAAGACAAGCCGAAAACACAACCATAAAAAAGCTTGCCCGTCTTTATGGCGGAAACTTAAAACTACCCAAACCAACAAAAGGATATATAAACCTTACTAACACCATTCTGACCCTGGACCAAGAAGACCTCCTCAACAAAGGCCTCAACTGCCACTACAGCTCCAAACCTGGCCCCCACCGGAAACGCCTAGAAACGGAAATCCTCCTGGACGCAATCCTACGACTCAAGAAGGATGGCAAGGTCACCACTACTCCCGCCCTACAACCTACTCTCCTCGCTGAAGCCGCCAAAACCAGAGGAACTCACCATAGCAAAATACTCAACAAACAACACTTCCAAGCTGCCAAACTATTAAGAGACAACCCCAACATCATCATCCGTCGTGCGGAAAAAGCCTCCTGCCTCGTGATCCATGACAAGGAGGAATATCTTAGAAAAATGGACGTCATCTTAAGTGACAACACTAAATTTAAAAAGATCACCCGCAACCCAACCGACGAAATCAAACGTATTGCCAACACCACCATCACCGCCATCAACGCCAAACAAGGAGGGATCCACCTTAAAAAACTCGTCGGAGAATACACCCCTGGTTATGCGTACGGAACCATCAAAACACACAAACCTGGGAACCCCCTCCGCCCCATCATCTCCCAGATCCCCACTGCCACCTACCAGATCGCCAAGGCCCTGAACAACCTCCTCACCCCCTACGTGCCCAGCCAATTCAACCTTAACTCAGCCCACGATTTCTTGGAAATTTTACGAGACGCCCCCGTAACAACAACCACACAATCGCCTCTCTCGACGTAGAAAGCCTGTTCACCAACGTGCCAATGGATAGGACCATTGACATGATTCTACGTCGAATTTATCATTGCCCTGATACTCCTACACTGGACATCCCGGAGAAGGCCCTGAAAACACTACTGGAGCTATGTACCAAGGAGGCCCCCTTCCTTTGCCCCCGGGGCAACATGTACAAGCAGATAGACGGTGTGGCGATGGGCAGCCCCCTAGGAGTTCTTTTTGCGAACTTTTTCATGGGTACCATCGAGGAAGAGCTCCTGGCTGCCCAACGACCCGCCGTCTACTGTAGATACGTGGATGACATCTTCGTGCAAATCAAGGACCTCCACGAACTACAGGAACTCCAGCGTCGCTTCATGACCTCCTCCGGACTTAACTTCACCTTTGAAAAATCTAACAATGGACAACTCCCCTTCCTCGACATCCTCGTAGCTCTGAACGACCATGGGTTCAAAACCACCGTCTACATTAAACCAACTAACACAGGACAATGCCTCAACGGTGATAGTGAATGCCCCCGCCGTTATCTTCTATCCTCCATCTCCGCCTATGTTAGGAAAGCCCTCACGCACTGCTCTACCTGGGCCGACACCCACCAGGAACTAGAAAGACTATCCCAAGTTTTAGTAAATAACGGATACTCCAACTCCGACATCTCCAGCACCATCAACCACCATCTTGAAAAATGGTACACCCAAAGCCCTCCCAACATTGACCCCCCCAATGAAATTAAGATCTTCTACCGCAATTACATGTCCTCTGAACACAAAAATGACGAGGCCATCTTAAAAGAAATAATCTCCAAGCATGTCCACCCAACCAACCCGGAAAACAAAATCAAATTAATAATTTATTACAAATCCCCCAAGACCTCCAACCTCGTTCTCCGCAACAAACCAGCCTCCACCAAGATAAAGAGCCCGATGACCGACGATCACGTCATTTACCAACATACCTGTAATTATGAGGACTGTGGACCTCATTCCTATATTGGTATGACGCAGACTCGTCTTTCACGTCGGTTAACTCTTCACCTTCAGGCTGGAGCCATCAAAGACCACTATCTCACCCCTAACCACCCTCACCTCACACGCAACGAGTTAGAGAAACACACCACCATACTCGATAAAGAAAGTGACCCAAGGAGATTACCTATTCTCGAAGCTTTATATATCCAAGCCTTACATCCCAACATCAACAACCAAACACTGGACCTTCAGATCCTTCCTTCTGCCAAAAGGCACTACCCTACAGGACCTAACACCCCTCCTCGCCCCCCGGTGCCCTTGACGCAGCCCCCCGCGCTACCTCCTTCAGCTTCGTCTTCTGCAGGCGCCACACAACTTAGGCCACGCCCCTCGACACGCAGCCAATCAGCTTAGACCCCACCTATCGACCACCATCCCGCATCCAGTGCGCATGCGTGAAGCAGTTACCCCCTTTTTCTCTCCTAGTTTTCCCTTCCACCAATAGCAGACTTTTGCCCCCTGTTTTCCGCCTCCTCTGATCCTCCACCCTCTATATATACCCTTCCTGTTTACCTTTTATATCATTCCTTCCTTACTTGATAATGCTGGTTGTCCAGTGAAACGCGTCGTATATCCTGTATCATCATGTACTTTAATGTAACCCTGTACCACCATGAATTTTGCTCATCTCCTTCATCTACTTCCTGCCACCCAGCGAAAACTCATCAGAGACCTGGAAACTTTGAATAATACAATTTCCAACGCAGAAATTGCCATTTCTTTCAACCTCGTATGTATTAAAGAAAATATATATATATATATATATATATATATATATATATATATATATATATATATATATATGTAGCACATTATTGATGAACTGGGGATAAACCTGGTGATAGTAAACAATGGGAGTCTGGAAAATATACAATAACATCTGTGAACGAGGCTGGGGAACCCACCCACCACAGGCTTATACGGGCTAATCAAGAAATAAGGGCCCAGCAAACTACACCATTGAATGCGCTACCTCCTCAAATTTACTTCGTAATACAAATTATGAAGTAAGAAGAACACAATATACACCCCAGCTGTAAATCACCCAGTTGTAGACCTGTTGCCACCGAAAACCTCATATCTCATCCCTGCAAAAACACCAGACACCATATTCCCCAAGTTTGGACAAGTTCTTACTCTTCCGTTACTCTTCACTTACAGGACAATTGAGGAAACACATACTAGCCTAACCTGACTTAGGCTTACCCAAATTAGCCTAACCTAGCCGTTATGTAATGTTAAATAACGTGGATGGGATTACGGTAAGTTATATTAGGTTAGGATAGGTTGTCGAGAACGTCGTGGTAAGACTGTTTGACCAAATAACACAACAACAGAGGTCCAGGTGACATGCACGGTGATGATAACAACATTGCCTGGCCGGGTGTCGTGTTCTAGAAAGATTACTTGATATTACAGACCAGGGGAGTTCATTATTGTTCGGGTTACACCTAAATACCGCATAAAATCTGATATAGGCTCCATGCGGTAATTGGTTCTGGCTTTGCGATAAATGACATGCAGATGAACACAAAAACCTGCAGACAATATAGTCATGGACACGTACAATACTGTAACGTGACCTCACAGTTAATGCCACATATAATTCTTCCAAAGTAATCGTATGTACGACATTCACACATGTGGCACATGCACACAGTATTGGTATAACCACAGAAACACACATATGTTCATGTCAACCCACATACACAAACACACACTCAGTACACACATCCCCCCCCCCCCCCACACACACACATCAATCTCCAGAATACATAATGGGTCCCACTTATGATATTACCATTTATTCTATACATAATGGCAGCAGTGGCCGTCAAAGGGCGGACGTGACCTCAGATAGAATATTACTGTGTACAACATTACTGTAGGCTTTGTTAGTGTGTCCTTTATTGTGGTCATATGTGTGTGTGTGTGTGTGTGTGTGTGTGTGTGTGTGTGTGTGTGTGTGTGTGCGTGTTAGTTTCACAAGAATATCCATGAATAATCAATAACCAAAAAATATCCCACCAAGCTCAACCCCCCAACAAACCAACGAACCCAGCAGTGCATATCACCAACATTATTTATAGGGTCACTAAAGTGTCTGGCTCCCGTAATACAATGACATTTTATGGTGTCGTGCAGGATTTACGTCAACAAACTAAATGATGGTCACGGCTCTATAACTCAGGTCATGAATATACTGTATGTATCGTCTCATTTCCATGGTGACAGCTTTTGGTACGCAGACTTCGAACATGGCCTCGGACAAGAAACAGGAATATTTTTACTTTGTTCTCTAGTTCGTTCAACATCATTCGTATTCCAGTTCCTTGGTTCACATTTTGAAACACATTATGCTAAGTTAAGTTGGATTAAGGTTTGGACTAGGCTTAGCTTCAGACTGACGGGATATTAGGCTACATTAAGTTAAGTTAGGCTAAGTTAGGATTCAGGCATTGGTTTAGGTTCAAGGTTATAGAAAATTAGCTAGGGATCGTATGGTTAGGAAAAGTTAAATTATATCATATTAGTTTAAATTTGAGTGAATGTGAGCGAAATGCAAGGCAAATTACGTTCGAGAATATTTAGCAGTCAGTCCTTATGCAAGCAAGGAAGCACACACACACACACACACACACACACATTTTTCTCTCTCTCTCTCGTCGACAGTAATTCAATTGATGCGCCTAAGAAGAGCTGACTGGATGATCATCTGATGGAGATTATATTACTATGAATGAATCAGTAGGTAAGTGTAAATTCCCTCTCAAACTAATTTATTTCTATACTCTGTAAAAAAAACTTTCCTTGTGGGTATTTCCTGACCCATAAGGTTACACTTCATCCTTTTTTCCGGTACGGAAGTTTGCCGGAGGAAGTGTAGGGTAGGGAGAGAGCCTTTTACTTTGCTGTCTCATTCTTCCACTATAAACTGTCCGTATCTAGTAGTAATTAGGCCGGACGACCTAGTAGGGACCTCAAGGTCTGTGTGGCCCGAGTATCCGTGTAACTCTGTGTAACTCTCTGTCTCTCTCTCTCTCCATATATATATATATATATATATATATATATATGCTGTACAGTATATACAGTATATCAAATATGCATACATTATCTCTGAATGTGCTAACAATATGTCTCCTAACTTTAAGTTCATGAGGTAAAAAAAGATAACATTACTATGAGAAAAAACAAAGAGAGTTACTTCATAAATAAATTCAAACCTCGGTTGAATAGAGATTAATACACCTAGCTGGCATTTAACGTGTCTGTTATTTTTAAAACAAACCTTAAGCATGTTATATTTTAAATTATATCAATAT
Source organism: Paralithodes platypus (assembly GCA_032716605.1). Taxonomy (NCBI): domain Eukaryota; kingdom Metazoa; phylum Arthropoda; class Malacostraca; order Decapoda; family Lithodidae; genus Paralithodes; species Paralithodes platypus. The sequence goes on from CM064567.1 coordinate 51,199,557, forward strand.
CTGCATTTTAAACCGTACAATTCGAGCCATCTTAAAGGATACTCGGATGTACTTTTTATCCTCCTCTTTTAAATACTCCTACGATATTTTCTAGCATGTTCTGAAATTTAATAATAATTGACCGCATGTATATATCTTTAAAATTTGTACAGTGAACCTAACATTTTTTACACTTCTTTTGGTGTGGAAATATTTGTACTTATATATATACAGTATATACAGAACAAAAAGAGAGAGAGAGAGAGAGAGAGAGAGAGAGAGAGAGAGAGAGAGAGAGAGAGAGAGAGAGAGAGGCAGGCTTCGGGTATAATATGCCATTTTTGTATGACATTATTCATGCGTTGGTTCACAGTTAGTTTATTGTGTTCATATCGACGTTTGACAATTTCACGGACAGTAAATTTGACGACAAACAATGAATATATAAACTGTGAATATATACTCATAAAACAGAAATGATACAATCATTTATTTGATCATAGAGATAGGCAACCTGGTTCCTTATAAGATAAAGAAATATGAATTGCATCAGATAAGGCGAACAGGGAATATAATATATATTGTTGTGAATTAAACGTATGATCTAATTCAGTTATAGCCTATTCAGCCTGCAAAAGAAAACCTACACAAATATTAACGTCTACCGTAAAATAATCCTACATACTTAAATCATACCTTATAATCGGGTTTAACCCCTTATTGGCGGTGCGCGACATATATCGAGTGAAATAAATTTGGACTAAGTGGCGGTGCATGACATCTGTCGAGCACCATTTTCAGCACGTAATGTTGCTGAGAGAGAGAGCTGAGCGGTGGGACGAGCGTAGTAGCCATATGACCGGTCCCCACCACCGCGGTGGACATACTGAACTGTATCCCACCCTTCTCCCCCTCTTCTGCCTCACTGCACAGGGAATTATGTAAGGAAATTGCCTTGTTTCCGGGTTTTTGCACTCGTGTTGCACGATCATTGCAAGAGAACCAGTGGTCGTACAAGGATGGTTTAGCTGTAATTGGAAAGCTCTGTTTACGCCCTTTCAGGGATAGATACTTGTTTTACGCTCTGGGTCTTATTTAGGCATGACAATGAGCACGGAAACAACCCTATTTAGGGTTAAAAAAAAACGCTGGGCGCTACGGTCAAATAGACCACCTAGCCCGCTAAATAAGGGTTAAAGTAGTGATTTAGCATGTAAATATGGTTCAAGCAAACAAGTGATTAAATTACAAACTGAATGAAGCAGAGGTTTTCTAAACAAGAAACCCAAGACGAAATGAAGAAGAAAGATTAATACAAGGATAGATTTGTATTTCATTATATGTACAGTTTCCCAAATAATTTATGTTTTTTAATCGTGATCTTATGTATGAAAGTAAAATTTGTATGTATAAACTGTGAGTGTGGTTTCTATAAATTAGGAGTTGACTAATGCGATGAGTTAACCTCTGCATAAGACACTACACTCGTAATAAAAATTATGCGCATTAAATTACGGAGAGGAACGGAACTTATGTGGGCAACTGAACCTGTAATTAATGATGCAGTATAAGAAACATTATAATTATGTGGTACCAGAATTTGTGTTATATTAGTTATCGGAAAATACTGTACCACAGACAGACAGACAGCCATACAGATAATGAATAGAAAGAGGGGCGAGTAGGATGACACACACACACACATACATACACACACACACACACACACACACAGACACACACACACAAACGACATTAGATACATAATTATATAGATAGATAAATTATATATATATATATATATAGATATATAAATGGCGGATTGAATGATAGAAAGACAGATACAGCTATCTTGCAACAGTTAAAACGACTAGTGTTAACTAGAAAGCTAAACATAACCTGTAAAAGGGTCACTCGAGCGTTACTTTAATCCATTGAATACGAACAGTCATTAATATGTATAATATACGCGTAAGTCGATATGCCACATCTTTCTTTAAGGAATTATATTGTGCAGCATAAACTGGTATGCAACATCGATATATTAGTTAAATGGGATTAATTTTAACACTCTACCCATTATCGTCTTTCATAAGATAATCAATATCGTAATGTGTTTGCCCAATAACATAAATATAATCGCTGTGAATTTCTGAGAAGTTTAGCAAACCCAATATATTTGTTCAATACCTACAGTACTCATGCATAAAGTTATACAGATATTAACCCTTAAAAAGCGGCCCACCACTTAAGTCGAGTTAAATAAAGCTGGACTATGTGGCGGCGCTCGACATAACTCGAGTGGCAATTTCAGCACGTAATGTGGCTGAGAGAGAGAGACAAGTGGTGGCAGGAGACTAGCGAGCGTATGACTGCTCCAGACCACCGCGGCGAACCTACTGACACAAATCTCAGCTCCCTCCTCCCTCTCTCACTCGCTACATACTCAATTATGTACCGAAAGTACCGAATTACCTGCTTTTTGCACTCGCGTTGCACGGTTATTGCAAGAAAACTATCCATCATACAAGGATCGTTATGGTGTCATTCGAAAGCTCTGTTTATGCCCTTTCAGGGATAGATACTTGTTTTACGTTCTGGGTCTTATTTAGGCATGAAAATGATCACGTAAACAGCCCTATTTTGGCTAAAAACACCCCGCTGGGCGGTACACATAAATAAACCGCATAGGCCGCTCGTAAGGTGTTAAAGATGTCCAACGCTTCATAATTTTTCTGCCATTTTGAAATCAAACATATGTGAGTTCTGATGCCACTTCAAACTTCGCTTTGGCCAATTAAAATGTGAGAGTGGAATAACGAAAATGGAAATGCGTTCATCATATATTTTTCAAGGCTTGGTGTCATGAGAGAGAGAGAGAGAGAGAGAGAGAGAGAGAGAGAGAGAGATTCTGAGCATGAGGAGTGCCATTATAGGTTGTGACACTGACATTGCTACTCTGCCTTGCCCGAGGGCTGTGTGTGTGTGGTTGTGTGTGTGTGTGTGTATGTTTGAGACGAAATGTACACCGTATATGTGTGACTGTCTGTGTATAATAATGATAATAATAAAAATGCTAATAATAATAATAATAATAATAAATAATGAAGTAGGTGTGCAGTTTTCGCATTACCAAAAAAAACAAAAAAAAATGCATACGCAACTCTGCGACCTAGAATTCTGCAAATAGTATTGGATCTCTTAGATAACATCGGTTCATATACAGTATATATATATATATATATATATATATATACTAAATGTTTTTTTATACTCACAGCCGGACTTGAACCACCGACAGTCAGAACAACCCATACTTCAATCCACTATACCACAGCGTGATAGAGGATACTTGTGTGTAGTGGATTAAAGCATGGACACTCGTCCTGACTGTTGGTGGCTCATGTCCACCTGGGTATACAGTATATATATATATATATATATATATATATATATATATATATATATATATATTGTTACGTATCTTGATCCTCAAGTGGTTAACTTGATGAATCTAGATAGCACAGAGATATATATTAAGGTATCAGTCAGCTGAAGGCAAAACAAAAGTAAAATCTAATAAAATAATTTCCTGTTGTTGCTTCCTTTCCTTTTGGATCTTAGGACTTGGTATCCTTTATTGACTGATACTCTTTACTTATGAAAAATACTGAAACTAATTAAAGTCATGTAGTATTTATAAAGAATTATTATTTAACCGAAGCTTAGTAGGCTATGGTTATGAACCGAATAAGTTATAGCTAAAGAAGGACTATTAATTTTATAAAAAGTCTTGAAAGATAAATATTAAAGTAAGAATATTTCTGTCTCTTACCCTCTTTGAAATGAATAGATAGTTTTCTTCTATGTCCTTTTATTTATATTTAATGTAATTATTCTTGGTTCTTGTCTTACGTTAATAGTATTATATTATTATTATCATCAGGAGTAATATCAAAGTCACACAAAAAGTTAGATATATATTTAATAATTAGTTAAATGTATTTCTTAACCACGTAACATTGAGGTTTGATTATGAGTAAATAAAGTTACAGGATCGTTTCATAGATTCGATTCAGGTCTCACTCAAATAATATGAAAAGCAAAATATAATATTTTGAAGCAAAAGAATTTTCTTCAGCTTAGGAAATCACTAGAAGTAATATTAACACAGCCATGTTAGTCTAAGGCGATATTACTAATACGAGACAATAGCATCACCGTACTAAGCACCATTAAGCAATGTAAGCTTAATTCAAAGAAAATGAAAGAACTCGTAAGTATTAATATAAAACAATAGTATTACTTTCATCATAACCCAATTACTTAAAGAGTTGCTTTAGTCCACAAGTTAGTCAACTAAAATAGTTAAGTACATAATAATAGCGTTAACGTTAATTCGCAATCAAATAGTTAAACACATAATAGTAGCGTTCACGTTAATTCCCAATTAAATAGTTAAACACATAATAGTAGTGTTCACGTTAATTCCCAATTAAATAGTTAAACACATTACACACATTAAACACATCACGTTAATTCCCAATCACATATCTCACTAACCAACATAACGTAAGTGTTTACACCGAACACACTTAACACACATTTATATAATCTGACTGACAGTCACAATCCCATTATAATACTTCACCCCGTCTTCCTCCAGCTGCAAGTTCACCTTCCCCAACTCCAAATGAGACTGATTTGAATGCCCACAACTCGGGTCTTATATACCAAACAATGATGGTGTAGGAACGAATCAGGAGGCGAGTGATGGTGCGCGCTCCAATCATAGCTCCTCGAATCACATAACAGGTGTGTTGTCCACTCACAGCTCCTGGCGTCGATCATACGTCATAGCATCGGTCATCGAGGTATGGGGCGAGCTGGTATGGGGCGAGATGGTTTGCCCACTCGCTCGTTCGCTCGCTAGTCTGCTTCACCACTTGGGTAGTTTGGCTCCTTGAACTCTAATTCTAACTCTTAAATTAACATACAGGGCTCCGTATGTCAGAATATATATATATATATATACAGACAGTTGTGCATTAACCATTGGAATATTTATCTATAATAAGGTCAGCGTAACACTATTTTGTAGCATTTTGAATATGGTGTAATTCAAATTTAAAATATAAATAAGAAATAAATAGTGACCATAATCTGTGACCTGCAACATTCACCTTGACCTTTGAATAACAAAAACACAATATTTGGACTACCATTGCATTGACCAATCAAATTTCCCAGCAAAATTTGGAGACGATACGTAACCCGTTCAGTACAGTTCTGTCGGTTTCATTTCATACTGGATATTAAGACGATTTTATTTAGTTTATGAAGGGCATCCATAAAATTAGCAGGCTTTCAACTATCTTAATTAACCCTTTTTACTACCACAGATCCTTCATAAGCTCCACAAAATCGTCTAATTATAGCTAATATACAATATGAATGACGTTACCGGTACACAAAGGGTTAAACAGTGTAGCAAGAGTTTAAAGCAAATTATTAACACTCTTCTTTTGTTCTTTGACCTTGACCGTTAACCTTAGTATTATATATACTGTATATATGATTGAAATATATGTTATTAAGTAAAATGAAACTAACAGTCGCAGCTTATTGAAAATTTAGTATTTGTTTATGATGAAGGTTAACTTTTGACCTTGGCCTGTGACCTTGACCTTTATATAGGATTATATTTTTGTTTGCCTTGATGTAACCCTCGAAAACCAAATAAGAGTGTAAAATTTCGTTAAAGATCATCAGTTAGTTTCAGAGGTATTAAAGGAATAGTTGGCCTTGACATTTGACCTTCATCTTGACCTTCATGATGTCTGAAAAAAAAAATATATATTTTCCCTTAAAGCACAACTGTCTCAACAAATTGTGTGAAGTTTACATGAATAGTAATGAAATTAGCATAATAACCTTACATCTGATGTTGACCTGTGCCCCTGACCTATCAAATGGAATTATGTTTATTCTTGTATGAACTTGGTCTAGGCATTCCGAATATTCATGTTATGCCTAATGAGAATCTTACATTAAATAGGAAATACTAGTAAAAATCAAATTTCGACCTTTAACCTTGACCTTTGACCTTGAACTTCGACCTTAGAATTTCTTATCGAGGATTTAGTTAGCTTAACAGCAATGTTCATATTAACCAGCGTTATGAATACGATGTAATTTGTATAAACACTTATTGACTACAAATAGTGATCATATACTGTGACCTTGACCTTTGACTTATAAATAAAATGCATATATTTCGATGTTCGTCGCATTGACCAACTGCATTTGCCTGTATAATTTGGTGACAATGCCTTAAACAGTCTAGGAGGAGTTTAGGGAAAATTACAATATACTCTTGTTTTGACCTTGACCTCTAACCTTGACTATTACAATATCTATGTGAAATTTGATAGATATGATATTTAAATAATTAGCCATAACACATATCAGTTTTCCAAAATTTTAGTAATCTTTTTCAATAAATAATAAAACTTGACCTCTGACCTTCACCTGTGACCTTCACCTTTATGTAAGAGCACATTTTTGGTTGCATTGACATTCCCCATGAAAATCAAATAAGCATGCCTAATTTCATTAAAAAAATCAATGAATTTCATGTATAGGCATATAAAAGAATAGTTGACCTTTATATTTTTCAACATTTATTATTTTCCTTTTCAAATAAAGTGCAACTATCTCACTAAAATGTGTGAAGTGTACATGAAAAGTAAAGAAAATAGCATATCAACCTTTTATTTGACCTTGACCTGTGACCTTGACCTTTCATATGGAATTGAATAGTTTCTTGTATGACCTTGGCCTAGGTATTCCGAAATTACATGGTAAGCCTAGTGAAAATCTAACAGTTAGTATAAGAAATACTAGTAAAACACCTATTTTGACCTTTGCCCTTGAACTTTGACCTTACCCTTTATCATATTTATCAAAAATTTAGGCAATACGAAATCAAGGTTACCAGTAACTTGTAGTGAAAATGAAGACATTGGAATAAAAACTAAAAATAAATAGTATAAGTTGACCTTTCACCTTGACCTGTGACCTTGACCTTTATGTAAGAGTACATTTTTCTGTTCATTGACATATCCCGGGAAAATCAAATAAGCACGAATATTTTCATTAAAACCCATCAGTTAGTTTCATATATATTTATAGAATAGTTGACCATGACCTTTGACCTTCACCTTAACCTTCATGATATGTCTCAAAATGTATTATTTTCCTTTTCATTTAAAGTGCAACTATCTCACCAATTTTGTTTAAATGTTTGCATGAAAAGTATAGAAAATAGCATATTGACCTTTTATTTGACCTTGTCCTGTGACCTTGATCTTTCATATGGAATTGTATAGTTTCTTATATGACCTTGGCCTAGGTATCCCAAATATAAATGGTAAGCCTAGTGAGAATCTAATAGTTAGTATAAGAAATACTAGTAAAGCCTTATTTTGACCTTTGACTTAGATCTTTGACCTTACCCTTAGAATATTTATCTAACATTTCTGTAATACGATACCAAAGTTACCAGTTACTTGTATGGTGAAAATGAAGATATTTGAGTAAAAAAATAAAACTATGTAGTAAAAGTTGACCATTGACCTTAACTTTTATATAAGAGTACATGTTTTGTTTTTATTGACATAGACCCAAAAAATCAAATAAGCATGCCTAATTTCATTAAAACCCATCAGCTAGTTTTGTATATATTAATATAATAGTTAACCTTGACCTTTGACCTTTATCTTGTATTTTATTATATGTCAACATATAGTATTTTCATGTTCATTTAATGTGCATCTACCTCACCAAATGTGAAGTTTGCATGAGAAGTAAAACAAAAAATAGCACATTGACCTTTTATATCACCTTGACCTGTGACCTTGATCTTTTGTATGGAATTGTATAGTTTGTTATATGATCTTGGCCTAGCTATTCCGAATATACGCGGCAAGCCTATTAAGAATCAAAAATTTAGTATAAGAAATACTAGTGAAAAACTTATTTTGACCTTTGACCTTGATTTTTACCTTACACTTTAGAATATGTATCTAACATTTGTGCAACACATTACCAAAGGTTACCAGTAACTTGTATAGTGAAAAAGGAAGATATTTGAGTAAAAAGTAAAGTATATTGTAAAAGTTGACCTTTGACATTGACCTGTGACTTTGACCTTTATGCATTAGTATAAGAAATACTAGTGAAACACTTATTTTGACCTTGACCTTTGACCTTACCCCTTGGAATATATACCTAAAAAAAAATCAATACGATATTAAGGTTACCAGTAACTCGTATAGTAAAAATTAAGACATTTGAGTAAAAACTAAAAAATATGAAATATTGACCTTATTTTTAACCTTGAGCTTTGATCTTAACCTTTAAGTTAACTGGAAAATTTCTTTTTGACTGACCTTCGCATTGACCAAATAGATATACCTGTGAAATTTGGTGAAAATCCATCAAACACTCTAGGAGGAGTTTCCGGACAGACAGACGGACGACGACGGACGACGGACGACGACAGACAAGCTGACTGGTGGTGCACAGTATACGGGCGGGATCTGTGTGCGCGATACCACTCTGCTTCGCAGAGTTGGTAATTATAGTAAAGTAAGTGTGCCGTTTTCGCATTACAAAAAAAAAAAAAAAAAAAAAAAAAATGCATACGCAACTCTGCGACCTAGAATTCAGCAAATAGTATTGAATCTTTTAGGTACAATAGGTTTATATACAGTATATACACTGTATATATAATACATTTTTTATACTCACAGCCGGACTTGAACCACCGACAGTCAGAACAAGAACCCATACTTTAGACCAATATACCACATCGTGATAGTGACTACTTGTGTGTAGTGGATTAAAGCATAGACACTCGTTCTGACTGTTGGTGATTCATGTCCGCCTGGGGGTATATATATATATATAATGACATTTATGATCACATTGAATCTTAATCATTGGAATATTTATCTATAATAAGGTCATCGTAACACTATTTTGTAGCATTTTGAATATGGTGTAATTCATATTTATAATATATATAAGAAAGAAATAGGTGACCATAATTTGTGACCTTTACCATTAACCTTGACCTATGAATAAAAAAAACAAAACATTTGGCCAAGCGTTGCATAGACCAACCGAATTTACCAGCATAATATGGTGACGATACGTAACCTGTTCAGTACAGTTCTGTCGGTTTCATTTCATACTGGAGGCAGTTGGTACGCTTAGAGATCGAGATTCATTTCTAATAGCGCTAAAGTGCCTATTTTCTTAGTGTAATTTGTATTCGTATTGTTGGTTATGCACACGAATTTTCATTGATTTATATTGAAAAATAAATGTATGAACAATATAAAACGTGCGAAAATATGCGAGAAAAGCGTAACATTTCTGCTGCTACTAGTCGGTAGCTATTACAACTGCGGCAATGGTAATTTTTTGGGGAGAAGTACTAGCCATGACTGTAAAACTGAAGGTGAATTATTAGTGTAGGTCCAATGGGTATGCCTACCCCCTTTACTCATAGATTTTTCCCAGTTCCGTTCATAAAACCTGCCCAAGAAAATTATTTCTTCATCTCAGAGATCTAAGATACCTTCAAATTTTAGGGAGAAGTGTAAGCTTTCCAACAAAACAAGAATCATGCAAATCCATCAAGAATTCCCAGAGTTATAACAACAAATGTGACATTATTTTAGCAAAACAAAAAATTTGGGAATCGAGCATCAAAGATTACCTTGTACTTTAGACCTTCCCAGCAGAAAGCTACTAAGCATTACAGATGAAATATGCATTGATGTTGGTATATCATTCATTATGCAAGGAAAACAATGGCTTCCAATAATATTGATGTGACATATTATGTAAACAAACCTACGCTGCCATATATACAGTATATCTACAATTATATATTTATTATACATAGTCAAAATCGCACAATGACGCCGAAACTTTGGGAAGTTGTTGCCAGAACGTGAGGCTATTTTTCAGGAAGTTTTCGCCAATTTTCATTACTTTTAATTTTGTTTGACCTCTAAGCATCCTTATTATGATAATTTTATTTAGTTTATGAAGGGCCTACATAAAATTAGCAGGCTTTCACCTATCTTAATTAACCCTTTTTAATACCACAGATCCTTCATAAACTCCACAACTTCGTCTTATTATAGCTAGAATACAATACAAAAGACGTCACCGGTACACAAAGGGTTAAACAGTCTAGGAAGATTTTAAAGAAAATTATTAACACTCTTCTTTTGTTCTTTGACCTTGACCTTAAACCTTTAGTATCATAATGTATATATATATATATATATATATATATATATATATATATATATATATATACAGTATATATAATTGAAATATATGTTATCTAAGTAAAATGCAACTAAAAGTCGTCAGCTTATCAAAAGTTGAGTATTTTTTATGATGCAGGTTAACTTTTGACCTTGGCCTATGACCTTGACCTTTATGTAGGATAAAATTATTGTTTGCATTGATGTAACCCTAGAAAATCAAATAACTGTGTCAAATTTCATTAAAGAGCATCAGTTAGTTTCAGATGTATTAAAAGAATAGTTGACCTTGACGTTTGACCTTCATCTTGACGTTCATGATATCTGAAAATATAAAATGTTAATTTTCCCTTAAAGCACAACTATCTCAACAAATTTTGTGAAATTTACATGAATAGTAAAAAAATTAGCATATTGACCTTTCATTTGACGTTGACCTGTGACCTTGACCTATCAAATGGAATTATGTTTATTCTTGTATGATCTCTGTCTAGGCATTCCGAATATGCATGATATGCCTAATGAGAATCTTACATTAAATAGGAAATACTAGTAAAAATCATATTTCGACCTTTGACCCTGACCTTCGACCTTAGAATTTCTTATCGAGGATTTAGTTAGCTTAACAGCAATGTTCGTATTAACCCCTTCAGACTCATATGATGCAGAGGTTGCCAGATTAGCAATAAGAAATAGAGTTCTCTCACTCTTATAATTACCTCTCCAAAATTAGTTTTCTGCCCACAGCTAACTTAAAGACAACTGCAGAGGTTGAAGTAACTAAACTAAAAGTTTCTAAATACCCCTGATGGTAACAAAGGTTTTAAAGTATCCCTAATAGGCTCAAAATCGCGTCATATGTCGGAGAGGGTTAACTAGCATTATGACTATGGTGTAATTCGTATAAAAACTTATTTATTACAAATAGTGATCATATACTGTGACCTTGACCTTTGACCTTTGACTTAAATAAAATAAATATATTTGGATGGTCGTCGCATTGACCAACTGAATTTGCCTGTATAATTTGGTGACAATACATTCATCTACAGTTTAGGGAAAGTTACAAATACTCTTGTTTTGACCTTGATCTCTGACCTAAAATATTACAATATTTATGTGAAATTTGATATATATATAAATAATATTTAAGTAATAAGCCATAACACAACCGGTTTTCCAAAATTTGAGATTTTTTTTTTTTTTTTAAACAAAAGTTGACCTTTGACCTTGACCTTTATGTAAGAGTAAATTTTTGTTTGCAATGACATTGCCCATGAAAATCAAATATGCATGTGTAATTTCATTAAAACCCATTAGTTAGTTTCATATATATCAATAGAATACTTGACCTTTGACCTTTATATTGACCTTTGTATGTCTCGACATTCATTATTTTCCTTTTCACTTAAAGTGCAACTATCTTACCAAATTTTTAGAAATTTCCATGAAAAGTAAAGACAATAGCATATTGACCTTTGATTTGACCTTGACCTGTGACCTTGACCTTTCATATGGAATTGTATAGTTTCTTGCATGACCTTGGCCTAGGTATTCCGAATATAAATGGCAAGCCTAGTGAGAATCTAACAGTTAGTATAAGAAATACTAGTAGAAAACCTATTTTGACCTTTGACCTTGATCTTTGACCTTACGCTTTATAATATTTATCTAACATTTGGACAATACAATATCAAGATTACCAGTAACTTGTATAGAGAAAATGAAGACATTTGAGTAAAAAGTAAAATAAATAGTAAAAGTTGACCTTTGACCTTGACCTGTGACCTGGACCTTTATTATTGACATTGCCCCAGAAAATCATATAAGCATGCCTAATTTCATTAAAACCCATCAGTTAGTTTCATATTTATTAATAGAATAGTTGACCTTGACCTTTGACCTTTATGATATGTGTGTCCAAATGTATTATTTTCCTTTTCATTTAAAGTGCAACTATCTCACCAAAATGTGTGAAGTTTACATGAAAAGTAAAGAAAATAGCATATTGACCTTATATTTGACCTTGACCTTTCTTATAGAATTGTATTGTTTCTTGTATGACCTTGGCCTAGGTATTCCGTATATACATGGTAAGCCTAGTGAGAATCTAACAGGTAGTATAAGAAATACTAGTGAAAAACTTATTTTGAACTTTGACCTTGACCTTTGACCTTACCCTTAAGTATATTTACCTAAAATTTAGTCAATACGATATATAGGTTACCAGTATCTTGTATAGCGAAAATGAAGACATTTGAGTAAGAACTAAAAAATATGAAATATTGACCTTATTTTTAACCTTGACCTATGACCTTAACCTTTAAGTTAAATGAACATTTATTTTTGGCTGGCCTTCGCATTGACCAAATGAATATACCTTTGAAATTTGGTGAAAATCCATCGAACGGTCTAGGAGAAGTTTCCGGACAGACAGACAGACGACGACGACGATGACAGACGACGACGACGACGGACAACGACGACAGACAGGCTGGCTGGTGGTGCACAGTACAAGGGTGGGAACTGTGTGCGCGATACCACTCTGCTTCGCAGAGTTGATAATTGTCGGTTTATTGTTCATTACAGCCCTGAGGCTGAAAATCATACTTATTCTACCTAAACTACGAGGTCACATGCGACCTTTGGCGACCGTGAGGTGCCTGGCTTCCCACCAAGTACATATTATGCACTTTTGTATTGGTGAGAAGATGTGTAGGCTAACACAGGCTTATAGCAACTTGGTTAGGGAAGAACTACAAATCACGATACAATTCTCTCTGTCGCTATGGCCGAAAAAAAACTTTAGGATTCTGATAGATTTGAACCCTTGCGGTCAGCGCGAGACCACAGTACAGCGCCTTAGACCACAGGACCACAGCGACACATATTTGTGTGTGTGTGTGTGTGTGTGTGTGTGTTGTGTGAGTCTGTGAAACGGAATATACACAGTATATGTGTGACTGTGTGTGTGTGTGTGTGCTATACATAATTATTCATGTATGGTTTATCATGGATTTAATGTATATGATAAGATAAAACATTATTTTTGCTTAATGTAGTCTATCTATCTATCTATATGCTCTGGCCCAATCCCCATTTTGGGGGTAGCTGACTCAAGACAGAGCAAGAACAGGGAAAACACAAAAACAACATAAAACAACGAATAAACACAGATAAAAAGCACAAACTCACACACATCCAGGTCACCCAGGAGAAGACCCAGAGATCAGGGTCACCAAGGTCGCTCCAGCACTCCCCCGACCACCCGGAGAGGTTCCGATCTCGGCAGGCAGACATGCAGCGGAGCCAAAGCCACAATCCCTCCCACCACACTTCCAGGCGCACCCTTCATATTAATCGTCTCCCCGGGCCAGGCGCCTGATGGACTATTATCTAGTCCAATTTGCGCCCGACCCCTTACTCCAAATGACCACGTGTTCACTCAACTATTCACAAGCATTCTCCATTCACTCCTGTCCACTACCACTTCCCCTGCCTGATCTATAGTCATTCCTCTATCATCCAAAGCTTTTCTTACACAGTCTCTCCATCTCAATGGGGGTCTTCCTGCCCTTCTATCTCCCCTTGTACCTGACTCACATATTCTCTTTGTAAGCCTTTCATCTCCCATTCGTTCAACATGACCATACCAGCTCAGCACCCTTCTGTCCACTCTGGCTGACAAATGTTCCTGCTGCCCCACTCTCCTACGTATCTCTTCATTCCTCAATCTGTCTCTACGAGTAACTCCACACATACTCCTCAAGCAGCTCATCTCCATCACATCCAGCCCTCTTTTCTCCTTTTTCTTCAGAGCCCATGTTTCAGCCCCATACATCACTGTTGGCACAACAATTCCTTGATACAGTGCACTTTTTACTTTCACTCCGAGATTTCTCGTCTTCCACATACTTCCCATTGCTCCGAAAACCTTCCTTCCTTCACACACTCTCTGTTTTACCTCCACTTCCATACCTCCACTCCTGCTTATCGTTCCTCCTAGATATTTAAAACACTCTACTTGTTCCAATATTTCACCATCCAGCCTCACATCTAGATTCACCCTATGCTCTCCCCTATTACACACCATTACTTTACTTTTATTGACGTTCACCTTCAGTTTCCTCCTTCCACAAACCACACCAAACTCTTTGACTACCCGCTGCAGTTTCTCATCAGAATCCGCCACCAATGCTGTGTCATCAGCGAACAGCAACTGATTCAACTCCCAATCTCTACCATTCTTTCCTACTAAACCCAATCCTCTTCCCATAGTCCTCCTTTTCACCTCCCTCACCACACCATCCATAAACATATTAAACAGCCATGGTGACATTACACAACCCTGTCGCAAACCTACCTTTACCTCAAACCATTCAGTCAACTCACCATTTCCTACTCTCACACATGCTCTGCTCCCTTCATAAAAACTCTTAACTGCTTCTAACAAATTTCCTCCTATTTCATAAATCCTTAACACCTTCCACATTGCTTCACGGTCCACACGATCATACGCTTTTTCCAAGTCCATAAAAGCCCAAAATATCTCCTTATGCTTCTCTAAATACTTCTCGCATAACTTTCTTACTGCAAACATCTGATCCACGCACCCTCTTCCCCTCCTAAAACCGCACTGTTCTTCTCCTATTGTAACTTCCGTACACTTTATTATCCTCTCTATCAACACCCTGCCATACAGCTTTCCAACCACTGACAATAAACTAATACCTCTATAACTTGAACACTCCTGCCGATCTCCCTTCCCCTTGTACAACGGCACAATACATGCACTCTTCCAGTCTATTGGTACCATTGACACAACAAAGCACACATTGAAAAGTCTCACCAACCAATCTATTATCACATCTCCACCCTTCTTTATACACTCCACAGCAATACCATCCAAACCTTCTGCTTTTCACGCTCTCATTTGTTTCACTGCTTCTTTCACCTCATTTTCCTCAATCCTTTAATTCATTCCCTGCCACCTGGGTGGCCTGGGTAACCTATCTCCATCCACCTCTGCTTCAATCACTGCTTCTCTTCCATCTCTTGTATTTAACAAAGATTCAAAATACTCGGCATATTAACATAAAGAAAACTGAGAAAAACAAAAACACAAAATGCTAAATTTACTGTGTAACGGGATCTAGAATTTTACCAGATTTTGTTTGGGTGATCCTAGCTTTAAAACTATCAAGAGTGGGACTGTTAACTATGTGAGATGGAAGGTGATTCCACTCTTGGATGCTGCGGGGGAAAAATGAGTACTCGAATATGTCGGTGCTTGCCTGGTAGTTGTGGTATTTTTTGTGGTTATACTGATGATTTGGACCGATAGTTAGCCCATCAATCTTTTTAGGCCTAATAGGTCCGGTAGACCATATACATCATTGTTATATGTTATTAAGAGTATTTTAAGGGAGAAAAAAAAACGCTAAAATACGCACCACAGCTAGCAGTGTAATCTTAGCCTTTTCGCTGCGGGTGACGTTCTGGAACGTCCTGGCAAGTTACAGCAATTTCCAGGCTTTAAAAGCCTGTAAAAACCGTAAAAATTGAGTGTCAGTGGGCGGGAGCGGGAGGGGCCCACCTCCGTCCCTCAGAGCAGTGAGCGGCTCACTGAGGTAGACTGTCTCTCGCGCGCATCTCTCTCTCCCTCACACAACAGTGGCCACGTGAGCGAGTGCTACCAAATAGCGGGTTTCCCGCATTTCACTGGCACCGCTGCGGGTGAACCAGACCACGTACGGGGCCCGTTCTGGTCTCATTTTGAAGCTATTTTTGCCTAGTTTTCGGCAGAATACAGTTAATTTAATGCAGATGCTTGATTTATCATTCAGGAGTGCCTGAATTTGCCCTAAATAGCCCAAACATAGCCGCAGCCAATGGGTTTTAATGGGTGATGGCAAAGTAACATAAAGATTAAGATTTTTTCGCATAGGTTTAAATTTCCGGAAACTAATGGGTAATAAATACGATAATTTGATATTCTAACTTACATCCGCTGCCGCACTAATGTTATTGTTGTGAACCTCTCGGCCCTCTGGCTGCCACTCGTTGCCGGAGTGAGGTATGTTCCATAATACTGTGTGTTTTGCACTGTTACCCAATCAGCGGGGGTGTGGGGGCGGCAACCCCCACCCATATTACTAAGATAGGTTAGGTAAGGTTGTTAGGTTAGGCTAATGTCTTTTTTACGCTTTTAACCCCTCATTTTCTATGAAATTCATAGCCCTCCCCATAGTGGGGGGCGTGTTTTTAGATTGTTGGATAATGGGTAAATACTCATTTCAGCTCCTCTTCAGTATAAAACAACACTATATCTGAAGGAGAAAAAAAAACTTACTGTATTTCGCTGTCCGTCCAAAAAGTCAGGTTTACCATTTTTGGTTGTAGCTGCCTCATGTGGATCGTATGTTTGTAGTGTGTAAATATGTGTCTTTGTCTATGTCTACTAGATTGTTTGTGATTTTGTATAACATTTGTTGTCTGTGTATTTGTCTTCTTGTTACAAGTGTGTCTAATGTAATGTCTTGTTTGAGCAAAGTGACCGATGTAGTGTGTCTGTAATCACGTCTGATCCATCTTGTCGCCTTATTTTGTATGGCTTCTAATTTATTAATGTTGTTGTGAGTGTGTGGATCCCAGACGGTGGTGTCACAGTATTCAATGTGTGGTCGAACTAGTGTTTTAAAATTAAAATATTGATGTCTGCGTTGCACCTCCTTAGGTGTCAGCGCAGGAACCCCAGGGCTTTGTTGGCTTTTGCCCTGATGCTACTCACATGTGTGCTCCACGTCATACATTTACTCGAAGGAAAACAAACTATAGAAAAAGTGTTCATGTTTTCAGTTATATGATTTTTGTTTTCTTCTGCAATTGGTGTATTGTGGTGAAATTTCACCTTCAGAAAGTGCGGAACGCATAATTTATGCTCACTTCCATTATCTCATAAAGCCGGTATCACACGAGCGTTTCTTCCCTCAACATTTATCCTCAACACTGGTCTGGCAGCTTATGAGGTCAACATTTAGAATATATCTGTCATATTAATTATTATACCATCAGTCTAGTTTTCGATAACAGTAACAAATAGTCCAGAAATGTTGCCAGAAAAATGTTGAGTATCGAATGTTGACTAAAAAAGCTCTCGTGTGATACCGGCTGACTAAATTAAAAAAGGTATCCTAACCTAACCAACCTCACACCCCCACTGGTCTGACCATTGCTCACGAGGATGAGAGAACAATACAAATTAAAACCGAATCGAGTATTTTGATTAAAATATTCCAAAATGTTGTGAAAATCCGAAGGATCTTGGAAATAATGGAAGGGAAAGCCTCGACACGACACGCTGCTAATACACACACATAAACATGGATATTTCTATAGATGGAAATTTAATTTTGTTTTAATAATATATTTGTTCGTGTAATAACCCACTGGACCCCAGCGACACACGTTATGGGTTGCCTATATATTTAACGCTCATCCCCAGCGACACAACGGTTTTATTCGGGCTTAAGTACTCTTGTCCTATGGCAACATGCGACATGTTCGTTTCTTCGTCTTCAAAGTTATTGCTAAACTTTTGTTTCAAACTCACAAATATTTCTGTGTTTCATTCTAGCTACCACCAGACGATTTTATTCAGCTTATTGAAAACCTCTCATGATGAAGGAGTTGACATTATCTGGTTGATGTAGAAGCATTTATGATCGTGACTGTACGTGGACAAGGTTATGAATCGGCCGTGCTATACAAATATTGCAATTGTGTTGATAACCACAATCAATTATTTGTTGAAGCTTCAATGTGTCTGGTTCTGCATGTGTCTATGTGGCTGACTGATTAAGAATGTAAATCGCTACAAAACCTTTATAATAACTGGGTATTCAAGATGAGAACATGCCAATTTACCGCAGGGTGTCAAACGAAAGCCTATTATTGTTAGCCTTTGTTATTGTATTTTGAAGGATAAAATTATGGTCTATAGTTCAAATTATGTCTTGGCAATGATAAAATGGCCAAAGCAATCCTATTTCCTAGTTGAAAGGAAGGCCTTTCGTATCATTAACTCCCGTCCACTCACCAACTCTCTGCAATCTCTCTCTCTCCGCCGCAATGTTGCATCTCTCTCGCTATTCTATCGCTACTATAATAATCAGTGTTCCTCAGAGCTATCCCAGTGCATACCACCTCCTTTACGTAGGGCAAGTGGTACCCGTCTTGCAACTCAATCCCACCCCTACTCTGTGCAACTCTCCAACCCAAGAGTGAAACGTTACTCTCAAACTTTCTTCTACTCAACATCTGAGCTCTGGAACTCTCTCCCAGAATCAGTCTTTCCCTCTTCCTATGACTTAAATTGCTTCAAACTCCGTGTGTCCAGGCATTTTGGCTCGAACGTCCCTTGATTTTGGCCCTGTCACTCTTTCAACTATGGGGAGGCACTCGCTATAGGCAGTTATGCCTTTTGCCTCCCTCAATAACATAGAAAAAAAATTTCATGTCCATTGTCTTGTATTCCTTCTCATTTTCATGCAAGTGTTTATACAAATTTGCTCCGGTTTAACACCCTGATTTACCGTCAGCTGAAAATAAACAGACTATTGAGATGACGGGGCACAAAGAAAATGAGCCAGGGCATACCCAGAACCTGCTCCCGTATGTATCTATCAAAGGAAAGAGGAAAGGAAAAAATAAGTTTACCCATCAACGAGAAACAAACTTACAGCAGTTTCCCCTATCACAGCCAACAGGTAAACACAGTCCACTACCTGTGCTGACCCCTAACACGCCACTCCCCTACGCTAATCCCTTCCAACTGCGGCACCAAGGGATCTCTTCATAATTGCTGAGGAGCACAGGGCCCTGGGTGGGGCTTTGGTTTCCCGGGCGTTTCCGCACCCTCCTCAGCTTCCAGCCATGGAGTGGCTTCAGTCACCCAGGTTTTATTGTGGTCGGCAGGGAGGGTTCTTTGGGGGTGCTCGATTATGGCCTTGGCCTTGCTTGGGGCCTTGGGGCTGTTCGGCCAGGCATCTTGGGGAACAACAACAACAACAACAACCGCAGCATCAAAAATGGCCGCTCCCCACCAGAAGTGAGAAGTCCCTCCCGGAGCCTGATTTGAACTACGATGAAAATACCTTTATGCAATTAAGACATCAATCTTCTCAATTTCCACACATCTACCCCGGCGGAAATAACTAACATTACAACTATCAGGAGAACCAACAACGACAAGATCATTATTCACCCTCGTATTGAAAGCATTGCATATAATGTACTAAATGTTTATGAAGAGCCAAAACTGTAAATTAATTATCATTCACTTAAACAAGCTTTCTAATCATTACTTTTATGATTAATAAATAGAGAATGCCATTACCTATGTAACACTATATGTACTATATTTTTAAGAACCTTAACCCCTCCAATCCCAGCAACGTATATATATGTCAGTAGATAAGTAACTCCCCAGTCCCAGCGATGTATATATCCGTCAGTAATGTACTTTCCTTGTAACTGTCTGTACAACCCTGTACAAGTTACCACAACCTTTTGAGCACTGCTCCTGTGTTGGCAACACTTCTCGGCTTATATGAGACCCACTGAAGGGTGACAAGAGCCAGTGTTGCCTCATCTTTGGAGGTGGATAGGTGGTCTCTCCTGCCATTTTTGACACATTGCTTGGGACTGCTGGGGACTTTAATTACTGTATCCTACGGTACAGTACAGGTTAATAACCGCAACAATAATCCAAAACCTGTAATTCACGTGCCTCTCATATTCCGAAACGCACTAACCGGATACCAAGTTAAAAACCGAATATTACCTGCCTAAAACAAGATATTGTTAGGCAAAGTTGACTCCACTTTCGGGTACCTCTCCTTAGGGCGAACGTGCTTAATAGCTGGATCAAGTCAACTCGGAGAATACTTCCGTAGGGGTTAACCTAATTCCCTTTAAAAAGTATCTTAACAGGCAGTTGGACATCCTACTCAGTCGCCACGTGTGACCAGATCTCTCACGGCTCCTACTTCTATACTTCAACCAAACTTTAGTGCCTCTTGTTAGATCTTATGGTTTTGATGATTATTGCGAAGGTTATATAAGATATGCTAAGTGGTAAAATTAACGTCATTTAAGATATTATTTATTCTCGCCTTCTAGCAATCGTCACTTGTGTTGAGAGAACAATACATATTCTATACGTGGGATTGATATATCCATATTCCTTGACATATAATATCCTATATTTCATATACGGGTTATAGATATATTCGTTCGGGAAATATACATGCATAATACACGTAATTACCAGTGAACACACTACCAGATCTTATTATATTTGATGTTATTAGCTGGGTACGTAATTGTATGTGTAAGTGTCCACAGAGAGTGTTAATCATCAGTCTCTTAGTAAGACTAGTTTTATGTTTATGCTTCCTGACGTCAAACGCAGTTTAAGCTTCTTTTGAGTTAAATATAAACTGTCGGTATCATGTCGCGTTAATTCTCCACGGCGAGATCTTCAGCCCTACAAACAGGCTAATAAAAATTATTACCAGTTCATTGAATTCATATTCACTATTGTAACTCTATGAGTTAATTTAGATTAATATACTGTTATCTATTATATTGAACTAACGTCAAGCTATTCACCATTCAACTGATATCCTAAATTTCCATACAATCCGATCACTGTGTGCGTGTTTCCGCAGTCTTATTTACCTACCTCATTCACTCGTGATTGAGAGAGTGAGAGTGAGAACGGAGAAATGGATAGGCGACGAGCAGGGAGGTTTTAGGAAGGGAAGAGGATGTGTAGATCAGATTTTTACCCTGAATTGTGTTGTGGAGAAGTATCTGGAGAAGAAACAAAAGGTGTATGTTGCCTTTATGGACTTGGAGAAGGCCTATGACAGAGTGGATAGAGAAGGTTTGTGGAAAGTACTTAGAATATACGGAGTAGAGGGCAAGTTGCTGAAAGCAGTGAAGAGCATGTATGAGGGTGCAAAGGCGGCAGTACGTGTGGAGAGTGAGCAGAGCGAGTCTTTTGACCTGAATGTTGGTTTGAAATAGGGGTGTGTGATGTACCCGTGGTTGTTTACTGTATATATGGATGGAGTCATGAAAGAAATACTATCAAGAGCAGTGAATGTTGGTGTATCGCTGAAAAGGGAGGGAATTGAGTGGAAGCTACCTATACTGCTGTTTGCGGATGATACAGTTCTGATGAGTGATAATGAATGGGAGTTGCAGGGTCTGGTAAATGAGTTTGGAACAGTGTGCGAAAAACGGAATTTGAAGGTAAATACGGGGAAGAGCAAGGTTATGGTCTTCGAAAGGGGTGAAGTCACAGAGTGTGAGGTAAAGCTGAACGGTCAGGCTATGGAGATCGTCAAATCTTTTAAGTATCTGGGCAGTGTGTTGAGTAAAGATGGGACTATGGATGAAGAGGTGCGGGAGAGGGTACAACAGGGAAAGAGGGTTGTAGGAACGCTAAGAGCAGTAACAAGAAATAGGGTGGTCAGTATGGAAGTGAAGAAGTCCTTGCATGACAGTGTGGTAATCCCGACACTGACTTACGGAAGCGAAGCATGGACGTTGGTTGAGAGACTGAGACCAAGAGTGAGAGCAGTGGAAATGAATTACTTAATGAGTGCGTACAGAGTTACATGGAGGGATAGACAGACTAATGAGGAAGTAAGAAGGAGGTGTGGTGTGGAGGTAGATGTGCTGGAAAGTGTGAAAAGGAACAACTTGAGATGGTTCGGCCATATGGAACGTATGGAAAGCGAGAGAATGATTAAGAGGGTGTACGAGAGCGAGGTGGAGGGACAGAGAGGGAGAAGTAGACCGAATATGAGGTGGAAGGATGGAGTGAGGAACTACATGAACGAAGGCGGTGCTGGTTGGGGGGAGGGGCGTCGACTGACTGGGGACAGAGGTGCATGGGGGCGGTTCGTTCGTGGCCACCCCTTCGGGGATCACGGCGTCAGGCAATAGATAGATAGATAGATTCACTCGCCACCTCGCGTTTGTTCTTCATCAGGATACCAGTTATTATTGTTTAAGGCTAACCTCTCTGTGCATGTTTATGCGATGTTTCTATAGTCATCACATTTATGCTTCATTGATGCTATTATACAATTGCCTTATTTATCTTTTATTCCTGTAACTTATGAAGCAGGAATAATTATATTTATTATACTGTTACCTTGAGTTTATTTTGTATAGATACAAAGGAGTACAAAGGAGTACAAAGGAAATCAAGCAACAACAGATCTAGTGACCCTTCCAGGTTGCTTGTCCTCCAAAACACTGAGGATCAAGTGTCCAAACAGTGGTTCAGAGTGGGTAAGGGAACATTGGAAAGGGAATTACTGCCCTGGAACTAATGTCCGTGGCAGGATTAGGAAGTTAGTAGGGGACAGATGGGTTAGTAACTGAGGGGGGGATAAAATAAAGTTATTCATTTACAAACGCAGTCAGTCGCGGGTTTGAAGCGAGATATTTGTCTAGGCGGAGTTTAAATGAATCAACGGTGATGCAGTCTATAACGTTTCGGGGAAGCCCATTCCACAAGTTGACAACTCGATTGAAGAAGAAATTCTTAGATTCGTGTGAGTTAAAAGATTTACCAATAATTTTGCAACCGTTTCCCCGCGTGTAATTAGATTGGTCGATAGTGAAGTACTTACTACAGTTCATATTGTCGATGCCTTTGATGATTTGAACACTTGAATTAAGTCACCTCTTAATCTGCGCTGGGTTAAAGGAAATAGATTTAATTCTCTAAGACGCTCTTCGTATGGTTTGTTCTTTAGGCTAGGTATCATTTTGGTAACTCTACATTGAACTCGTTCTAGCTTGTTTATATCTTTTTGGTAATAAGGGCACCAGGATTGAACGCAGTATTCCAGAAGAGGGCGGACTAAGGAATTGTAAAGGGTTAGGATAACTTCTTTGGATTTATGCTCAAATGACCTGCCTATAAAGCCAATTATTTTGTTTGCCTTCTTAACAACTTCTGAAACATTGTTGACTCGGTTTTAGGTTACTCGATATTGTTACTCCCAGATCGGTTTCTCTGTTTACATTCTTAAGCTGAGTGCCATTCATCGAATAGTTTGCTTTCTCATTTAGGTATCCGATATGTAGTACTTTACATTTATCCGCATTGAAACTCATTTGCCAAATTTGGGCCCAACATGACAATTTATCTAGATTGTGTTGCATATCGTCAACTTGTTCTTTTGAGAGTACGCTATTTGCAATTTTTGTATCGTCAGCAAATTTTGAGATTGTACAGGTGAGGCCCTCATCTATGTCGTTGATGTAAATTAGAAAGAGAATTGGTCCTAGTACCGATCCCTGGGGTACCCCGCTACTTACATTGGTCCCTTTAGATGCTTTACCGTTTATGACTACTCTTTGCTTTCTGTCACTGAGCCAATTTTCTATCCATTTCAACACACCGTCTTGTATTCCATGCGCTTTTAGTTTTAGTAGTAAACGTTTGTGGGGAACTTTGTCAAAGGCCTTTTGAAAATCAAGGTATATAATATCTACAGCTTTACTCTCATCGTAGAGGTTGAGGATATCGTGGAAGAAGTCTAAGAGGTTTGTTAAACAGGAACGTTTTTTACGAAAGCCGTGTTGAGTATCTTTAAGTATGTTATTTTCCTCTAAGTGATTTACGAGTCTGTCTCGTATGACCGTTTCTAGCATTTTACATACAACTGAGGTTAAGCTAATTGGACGATAGTTACTGGGTAGGGATTTGCTGCCTTTTTTTAATATCGGTGTTACGTTGGCTAGCTTCCACTGATCAGGCATAGTTCCAGACTGCAAGGATTTATTGAATAGTAATGTCAGTGGTTTGGAGAGCTCATCCTTAGCTTCCTTCAGAACTCTAGGCGAGATTGTATCAGGTCCAGGCGTTTTATTTACCTTGAGTTTATCTAAACAATTCAATACTTCTCTCTCTGTAACGGTGATATTGCCTTAGAACATCTGAATTATCAATCTGAATCGGCGATGGTGTAGGGATATCACTGAGGTCTTCTGTTGTAAAAACTGATGCAAAGAAGGTATTGAGAGCATTACTCATTTGTACTTCGTCTTTGGTGTATTCTCCATTTTCATCGACTAACGGTCCAACAGTTGAAGTAACTACTTTTTTCTTTCTGATATAACTATAGAATTCTTTCGGGTTTGTTTTACTTTGATTCGCAATATGTAACTCTAAGGTCTTTTTACTTTGCTTAATTAACTTTTTGGCTTTGCGTCGTAGCTCTACAAATTTCACCCGTTCTTCGTCATTTTGTGAGGATTTTAATCTATCATTAGCAAATTTTTTAGCAAGCAGGCAGTTTGAAATATCTTTATTCCACCATTTGGGCTTATTATTATGGCCTGGACGCCGTATTTTCGATGGTATGCAGTCTTGCACTGCTTTTAGGTAAGTGGTTTCGAATAACTTCCAAGATGTATTTATGTCATAATTGTTAATTAAAAAGCTCCAGTCAGTTTCTTTAAACATAGCTCTAAGTTTATGGAAGTTTGCTTTCTTGAAATTAGGGACTTTTTCGATGCTACTATTTGGTTCGTTACTAGTAAACTTTAAAGTGAAAGTTATCGTACGATGGTCGCTGTTACTGAATTCATCACCAACATTCAAATTCTCTATTAATTCTTCTTTTGTTGCAAGTACAATGTCAAGAACGTTATTACCACGGGTCGGCGTTCGAACAAATTGATAAAGCGAACTCTCTTGCAAGTTCGTATACAAGTCATGTCCGGAGTGTGAAGTAAGAGTATCGCCCCACTTGGTCACAGGTAAATTAAAGTCGCCAAAAATTACTGTATCTTGCGAGTTACTTACATCTGCAATTTGTTCATAAATTTCTCGGTCAGTTTGCACTGATTGAGCTGGATTGAGTATATTAATGCAAGTATTATTTTTGTACCTTTATTATTCTTTATTAGCACAAAAGATGCGTCGACGTTCACAATTTGAGGTTTTGACAAGAGGGTAGGGTTAAGACTTTCTTTGATATAAAGTAAAACGCCACCTCCATTTCGATTTATTCGGCTTTTCTCAAACATTACATAACCGGGAAGTGAATCCTCTGCTAAAAAGTCTCTATCTTCTGTATTGAGCCAAGATTCTGTTATGCCAATCACATCATAATTTTCTGTAAACACTAGCTCCTCTAAATCTGAAAATTTATTGCGTATGCTACGAGCGTTTGCATAGAAAACCTTTAAATTTATTATTTTAGAACTCACGGAACGCTCTTTAATAATATTTTTGGTTCTTGTCGGATCTACATTTATGTTCATGGCTGTCCTCGGTCCTCGCTGTCTTTGGTCCTTATCGCTGGTGGTCCTCGGTTGCCTCTGTTTTTTTCTTGGCGTTGGATGATTTATGTCACTGCTGCTTCTTCTCTGATGGCGTTTTTTGATCCATGGCTGCGGACTGCTTCGTGTAGGAGACGACCCATGCGTGCTGAACCCACAGGGTTTAGATGAGTGCCATCCTTGCGGAACAGAGTAGGCTGGTTGTAGAAGTTGTCCCAGAGGTTGATGAATTCAACTTCTTCCCTCAGACACAAATATTTTAGTCGGCTATTTGTGCTGAAGGCCTTGTCGTAGAATTTATCAGGTGCGTCGATCTTGGGGAGAATGCCTGAGATGATGATATTCCTTGACTTGTTTTTGTAGTGCTGGATCATCTTGCGATATTTCTCCATCAACTCTTCGGATCTGGTGCGCATGACGTCATTTGAACCAGCATGGATGACAAAAAGGGTATTTTCATTTGCATCCTTTGTGGTATCTTCGAAGGCTTCCACAATGTCGTCCAGTCCAGCTCCTGGGATGCAAAATCTTTTTCGTTGATTTGGGACTCTGTCGCAGAACTCTTCGACCTGTCCTCGTAGGATGGAATCCCCAACGAGCCTGGTCTCTTCCGGTTCGTCTTCCATCTCTACCAATATCTCAAATCTGTTTGACATTGTGACTGGTAGACGAGACCTTTTCTGCGTTGGCAGATATTTCAATCAATATCTTGTACCTGTGCCTAGCTATTAAGAAATAAAACTTGTGTACCGAAAGTGTGTATTCTGTGACATTGGTGGAGATTGATTGATATAAGAAATAATATATATTTAAGTCAGCTGTGTTCCCGTTGAATGTTGTAGTTCTGAGCTTTCCTATACTGGAAATAAAGAAATGGTATAAAGCGACTTAAAATTATAATGTCGCATAACAATTATAGTTATGGTGACCAAAGCTTCCCTATCAGTATTTGGCCACATGGACAATATGTATTTTAGGTCACGGATGAGATATAATTATCTTTGTGTTTTCTATAGCTGTGTCTTACAGTATTAGTCACCGCAATAGCCTATATATATATATAGCTGTGTCTTACAGTATTAGTCACCGCAATAGCCTATATACTGTATATGTCTTTACCACTGCAAATAATGTTTTGTTTTCATTAGACTAAGTGGGTTAAATAAGGGTGGAAGGAAAAATGGTGACCATCTTGGATCAGTGGAGAATGTTTGTGTTTCAGTTTTCCACTGTATTTTTAGTATTTTGTCATCCTCTATATCAATGCTAAGACCAGCGGGGGTCTTGGGGCGGCAGCCCACAGCTTAGGTTAGGTTAGGCTAAAGACAATATGTGGTTTTTGGGGGGCCTGTTTTAACATTGCTAAATAATGGATAACAATGCATTTGCAGAAGAAAAAACATCTTAAAACACACTAATCAATGAAGGGACTGACAATAAAAAAGGATTATAATAAAAAAAACACATATGTGGCCTAAAATACATATTGACCGGCCACATAATATCAAAGAACAAACACCGCACCACATTTACCGAGTTGGCGAGATATAATGTCAAAGGGGAGATCTGATTATGCAAAGAGAGATATTTGTTTGAAAAGGTAAATTTGAATTTGGTCAGAGTCCTGGACCCTCGAAAACAGTTTTATGAAGAGGATATAAAGGGGGTAGTGCTTGGTTTTTGGACTATATATATTTTGTTTTATTTTTATTTTTTTTAGTTTCCTCGCTAGACCTCCGTCAAACTGAGAAAACCCCCTTAGATAAATTTGTACATGTCCCGGCCGAAGGCCTTTTCCTTCTAAAAATAGAGGCTTGCTATCGCTCGCCAAGAAAAAATCGACACCTACAGGGCACGAAAGGTTTTAATATTGACAAAGAAATATGGCGAAAAGTCTCAAAATCGCCAAAACTAATGGAACGAACGTCTTAAAACCTATGCTAAACATGAGGGAGAAGGGGGTCCAGAAAAAGCGAGTAGTACCCCCTTAAAGCGATAGGATCTGACCAAATATTTTCAAACGTTTTACGTTTGTGCTCAGTATTTGGGAATGGGCAAACACTGGTTATTTGTTATCCGGTTTGCATATAATATGGAATTATAACTTAGTATTATTTTATGCAGTAGTTCAAAGATTCATATACACATTCTGACGATATCCCTGCCCATTGCTTGTATAACATTTGATTGATTTATTGGTTATCCTGAGAGCGAAGAATAATATGAAATATGAAGTATGGGTGATTGGAAACCAAAACCCAGTACATGAGTAGTTGATTAAATATACAAACACCCACCTATCCCCCTACCTACCAACCTACCGACCTATCCATCTACCTACCCACCCACCAACCAACCTACCTATCTGCCTACCTACCTACATATCTCCCTACCTACTTAACTTACCTACCTACCTATCCGCTTATCTACCTACCTACCTACCTACCGACCTATCCACCTACCCACCCACCCACCCACCAACCAACCTATCTGCCTACCTACCTACATATCTCCCTACCTACTTAACCTACCTACCTACCAATCCACCTACCTACCTACCTATTCACTTCTCTACTTACCCACCTACCTACCTACCCACCCACCCACCTACCTACCTATCAACCTACCTACCCACCCAACCCACCCACCAACCAACCTACCTACCTATCTGCCTACCTACCTACATATCTCCCTACCTACCTACCTACCTACCTACCTACCTATTCACCCCTCTACCTACCCACCTACCTACCTACCCACCTACCTACCTATCAACCTACCTACCCACTCACCCACCAACCTTCCTACCCACCTACCTACCTACCCACCTACCCACCCACCCCCATACCCACCCACCGAACCACCAACCAACCTACCACTCTACCTACCTACCCATTCACTTATCTACCTACGAACCTAACTACCTACATATCTCCCTACCCCCCCACCTATAAACCTACCTACCTAACTACCCTCCCACCAACCTACCTACACACCCACCAACTTACCTATTAACTTATATACCTACGAACCTACCTATCTACCTACCCACACACCTACTCACCAACCTATCTACCTACCAACCAACCCTTACCCTCTTATCTATGTACGTACCAACCTACCTATCTACCAACCTACCCTAACCAACCCACCCCCCTACCTACCCACCCATCGACCTACCTACCCACCTATCTACCTACCCACCCACCCACCTATCTATCCACTATCCTACCTACCAACCTACCTATCTGCCTACCTACCTACCTACCCTCTTATCTACCTACCTACCCCCTTATCTACCTACCAACCTACCTAACCTTAATACCTACCTCCCTAACCTACCTACCTACCTATTCACTTAGCCATCTACCTACCCATCCACCCACACACCTACCTACCTACCTATCCTCCACCCTACCTACCCACCCAACATACCTACCTACCTACAGACCAAGCTGAAACACAAACCACGAAATTGATCTAGCCTAACTTGAGTATGTGCAACACAGTTCTCACCCTTTACACATCTGGCGGTACTATGTCTTGTATGATTGGCTCTCTACATACACACATTACCTCTTTAACTCTTTATGTACCAGCGACGTTTGTTGTATTATATTCTAGCGCTATATAGACGATCTTATGTACCAGCGACGTTTGTTGTATTATATTCTAGCGCTATATAGACGATCTTATGCAGCTTAGTCTGGATCAGTTAGAAGGGTTGGTTGAGATAGTTCAAAACCTTAAAATGGCTAGAGATCCTTCGTAAACTGAATAAAATCGATTAGTATTAGCCAGAATAAAATCAAAAGGCTGTCGGTGGTACAGAAGGGGTTGATATGTTCTACATTCATAGATATTCGGAGTAATATAAACTAGGTTACGTTACGTCTCCTTTCTTCCTTAAGTTTAGCCCCATTTGTTCTCAGATTTTATACGTTCGGCCCATTACTTTGGCGATATTAAGACCTTTCACCCCATTTCGTTGTCAAAATTTAGACTGTGTCATTTAGGTGTCGATTTTTTGCTGGCGAGCGATAGCGAGCCTGTATCTTAAGAGGAACCGGCCTTCGGCCTGTCTATTTTTCTATCGAAAAATGTAAAAAGTTATCTGGAAAGAGGGTATTGTGGGGGTGTTTTTTAACCTTGATGGAGGTCTAGGGAGGAAATGAAATGTATGATACAAATAAATACAGGTATAACTGAGGAAATATATACGGCCCTCCTCCCCCATAGCCTATAATACAGCATTGTGGTGTCTCGTTTGGTATCAATAATATATACGGCCCTCCTCCCACCTAACCTATAATACAGCATTGTGGTGTCTCGTTTGGTATCAATAATATATACGGCCCTCCTCCCACCTAACTATATAACAGCCTGTGGTGTCTCGTTTGGTATCAATAATATACGGCCCTCCTCCCACCTAACCTATAATACAGCATTGTGGTGTCTCGTTTGGTATCAATAAAGATACGGCCCTCTCCCATAGCCTATAATACAGCATTGTGGTGTCTCGTTTGGTATCAATAATATATACGGCCCTCCTCCCACCTAACCTATAATACAGCATTGTGGTGTCTCGTTTGGTATCAATAATATATACGGCCCTCCTCCCACCTAACCTATAATACAGCATTGTGGTGTCTCGTTTGGTATCAATAATATATACGGCCCTCCTCCCACCTAACCTATAATACAGCATTGTGGTGTCTCGTTTGGTATCAATAATATATACGGCCCTCCTCCCACCTAACCTATAATACAGCATTGTGGTGTCTCGTTTGGTATCAATAATATATACGGCCCTCCCACCTAACCTATAATACATCATTGTCTTGTCTCGATTGGTATCAATAATATATACGGCCCTCCTCCCACCTAACCTATAATACAGCATTGTGGTGTCTCGTTTGGTATCAATAATATATACGGCCCTCCTCCCACCTAACCTATAATACAACATTGTGGTGTCTCGTTTGGTATCAATAATATATACGGCCCTCCTCCCACCTAACCTATAATACAGCATTGTGGTGTCTCGTTTGGTATCAATAATATATACGGCCCTCCTCCCACCTAACCTATAATACAGCATTGTGGTGTCTCGTTTGGTATCGATAATATATACGGCCCTCCTCCCACCTAACCTATAATACAGCATTGTGGTGTCTCGTTTGGTATCAATAATATATACGGCCCTTCTCCCACCTAACCTATAATACAACATTGTGGTGTCTCGTTTGGTATCAATAAGGCTTCAAGCAGATGTCCACAACTGTGTTAAGGGGAGGCACACCGTTTTTCTAGACCCCCTTCTCCCTAATGTTTAGCCCCACTAGTTTTGAGATTATAAGACGTTCGGCCCATTAGTTTGGCGATTTTAACACCTTTCGACCAATTTCGTTGTACATTTTAAGACTTTTCGTGCCATTTACGTGTCGATTATTTCAATGGCGAGCGATAGCGAGCCTGCAATTTTAAATGGAACCCGTGTTCGGCCGGGACATCTCTCTGCCGAAAAATGTACAAATTTATCTTGAAGGGGGGTATAAGGGGATGTTTTTCTAAGCTAGACGGAGGTCTAGGGAGGAAATCAAACAAATACATGAATAAATGAATTAATAGACCAAACAAACGGCCAGTCTCCCCTTAATAATTAGAACCGTTCTGCTTCCAACACACTCGCTGCCCAACTTACGTTTTTCCGTGGGCAAATAATCTTTTAAGGGGAGATGGGCTGTTTTTCTGGTCCCCTTTCTTCCCCATTAGTTTTGAGATTTTAAGACTTTTGCCCCATTATTTGTTTTCGATTTAATACCTTTCGCCCCATTTCTTTGTCAATATTAAGATTTTAGTGCCCTTTAGGTGTAGATTTATTTCCTGGCGAGCGATAGCGAGCCTGTAATTGTGAAGGAACCGGCCTTGGGCCGTGACATTTTTCTACCGAAACATGTACAAATAAATATCGTAGGGGGAGCTAATAGATGAATTGTTAAAGTTCGATGGAGGTCTAGGGCGGAAACTAAAAAAACAAAAAATATATATATATATACCGGTATATAAATAAATAGATTCCAGGCTGTCAAAAGAAAGTCGAGTCTAATCTTGTTAGTCTATAGTATTGGGTATGTAAAGATAACATTGTGGCTTGTAAAACGAATTATGTCCTTGGAAGTGATAACATGGCCAAAACAATGCAGTTTCATGTTAGTTTTCTTGTAGTATTTTTCACATTCAATTCAAGTCTTCATGCAAAATTATTCCTGTTTGACACCCTGCTAGATTCAGCGTGGATATAATTCCCCCCCCCCCAAATTTTTCAGCTCATAACTCGGCCATAATAACTGCCTCTCACATTCACGACTTGAACAGCGACTTAGCGCGTATTTTGTCTTGTAGAAAAATGCGACATCTTTCTCCATGTCTAGCAGTCTCGGCTGATGTGTGCAAGGTCCGTGTAATTTGATTGTAGTCCTTAAAATGTTGTGACCTGACTTTTTGTCGTTGTATGTTGATGTGATTACGTTAGGAGTTCTTCAGTACTGGGTGGCGTCTAGGTGGCGTCGCTGCATTTCGTTGCAAGTCGCTCGACATCACAATGAGAAAAGACGTTACGAGGTGTGAAAGACAACAGCCTCGTCTCCTACGATGAAGTAGGGCACTGGACGAGTCTCTCCTGGTAGTGGTTCACTGGGGGGGGGGGGGGGGGGGGGGGGGGGGGGGGGGGGGGGGGGGGGGGGGGGGGGGGGGGGGGGGGTGGGGGTGCATCCCAAGGGAATTCGTCTCCAGGGCCTTCCTGATATCGGTCTTGTGAAAGATTGCGGCATCTGATGCAGCCCCATTCGCCCCGACGCCAAGGTAGAGGAATTTGTAGTCTGCGTCTACCATTGCCATCAGGACCACGGAGTAGAAACCCTTGCAGTTGTAGTAGTAGGAGCCCGACCCAGGAGGAGCCTTGTACGCGATGTGCTTGCCGTCCAGTGTCCCAATTGTGTGATGGAACTGCCACCGTGTTGAGAAGCCTTCTGCAACCTTCCTCCAACCCTCCAGTTCAGTCGGGCACTGCAGAACCTCTTCCAGATACTCCTCAATGATGGCCTCTCAGGTTTCGGCCACAATAACGCAGGCGATGTTTAGCGCCACCCGAAAGTTGTAGCCAAGCTTTCGCTTCCTTCTTGTTTCCCGTGGTTCCTCCTGTTCCTCCTGCTTACGGTCCTGCAACATCTTTAGGAGCATCATGTCCGCATTTGACTTCAGTGTGATGGCCTGGGAGTAGATAAGCAACAACTCTGCATTCTGTGGAGTGGGAACAAGGCCGCTTAATTCCATGTTGGTGGTTGCACTAGATAGGTTCACTAGGTAGGTTGTACCGTTGCTCCGTGCCACGTTGGTGTTGCACCTTGACTATGGAACCCAGGTTTCGGCCCCTCCTTATATTTGGCCTTGCTCTTGTCCCGAAACCAGGACGGCATCTGCACGTACCTGGTCCGACACATACTGGGTACGTTGTAGGTATGTTGTGATGTCCTGGTGTCTCCTGTTGATTTCGCATGATCCGAACTGTCATCGGCCAATTCCCTAGTTGGGGTAGCGATGCCTCGTATAGGGTACATTCTGTCTCCTGTTTAATGTTGTGCTTGTTCGTAGTAGGTAAGAGATGCCCTTGAGTTGATCTCTTCTAATAATTTGTCGTGCTCAATATCCCAAACTTTTTCGCACAACTCAATACGCACTAAGTCGCCGTCTAAGTCGTGAATGTGTGAGGCAGCCAAAGGATAGAGCACCCCCCTCCCCCCCACCACCACCACACACACCTTTTATCACTATCGGTAACCGGAGCCAAATTACCTTATGGTAATCCTATCTTTCTGGTGTAAATCCCCCGTGATAAAATGACCATAAATTCCGCAGCAAGAGGGATGTAAACTAGGGCCTCTTTCAAGTTAAGGAGAAAGGGATGAATTCGTAAGTTTGGAGTTTAAGCCTCTTAGTGATTGCAGATGGAATTATTGGTAAAGTTGAGTTGTGTGAGGAATGTGCACCAGAGTAAACAAACAAACTTCCTTCCCTCCCAGACACCACCTTCTCATTATCATCCTCCCCAGGCCCCTCTCACTACTCTCCCCTTTAAACCCGCCCCTCTCCCCCCAGCCCCCTCTAACTACACCCCAGCCCCCTCTCCCCTGCAAACCCGCCTTTCTCCCCCAAGCCCCCTCCCTACTCTCCCACAGCCCCCTCAGCCTTTACCCTCTCCCCACTTCACTTGTGTGAGTGTATATGATCGTCTGTGCTTCCTTGTTTGTCAGTAGGATATATAAACAAAGAAATGCACAAGTTTCGATGACTTATTCAGTACCTGTGTTTGGGACCCCTATAAAACACATTATTTGTATGCGTTTGTTTAAAGTTGTATTTTTCGACAGGCTGTTGAATAAGAGGATAAATAGCCGAAAACAATTGAACATATTATGTATGACTTATGAAGTACACTTAACAAATGTAAATAGGTATCTGAATTCTGTTTCACTACGTTTAGGTTGTAATGTTATTGTATATAAAATATAACAACAGTAGTTCGTTTAGAATGTTTTTTTAAGTTATGCCAACCAATATAAATATTATTTGTCATTCAGTGAGGTTTGATTATTATTTCGACATAAATTGTCCACCTCTGTACAATATTATGATTCATATAAACTACTATTACACACTGATGTTATCTCCTCATGTTGTTTCGTATCTCAATATGTGTGTGTGTTTATGCACGCCAACACAGATTAAGTATTAGTTGAAAAACATTTAACGTATAATCGGTTTTATTTCAACTAACGGTAAATTGAATCCCTTAGCAGCTAATGTATCAATACTAAATGGAAAAAAATGAAACTTGTATGTCTCTGCATCATATTAAGACCAAGTTTATATAATTGGCACCATAATTCACTACAAACCCTTCAAAATAACTGGGAAATCTTGATGGGAACTTTGCAATTTACAGCCAGGTGAAAAGAAACAGACTTTAGTCATTATACTATTTTGTTCTTAACAAATATTTGTAACATCCCATTCAAGAAAACGAGTCGCTTATAAACTTAAGCCGGAGACACACGAGCCTTTTTTCGAGCAATTTTTACGGGCAATTATGGTCTGGAAGCTTGAAAAATGACACTTTATTAGAATTCAGCCGCCCAACATAATCTACCTTCAGTCTAGTTACCGATACCAGTGCGAAATGTCCCGAAATAATACGCGAACAAAACTTGCTCCTGGAAAATTGACGGAAAAAAAGCGCTCGTGTGACAGCGGCTTTACATGAACACAGCTGCCGGACATCATTCTCATTATCTGACGTGACATCACAAAAAGGACAAACATAATATCTATATATTGTAACATAGACAGGAACCATTGAAGGTAAAGGTCCACCCAGATAGTGTGTTAGTGGTGGAGGACAGTGTATATACCCTATTCCAAGTAAGTAGGCCAACACTCTTGAACATTAACTTCTATAGCTCATAAACGACTAAAGTAATCGAGCAAATATTTGTATCATTTGGGAAAGGTCAGCCAGGGAATAGGTGTGAACGTTTAAAGCCCATATGCTCTAGCCCTTTTAGAGTTACAGTAGTTAGGGTTCACAATAACTGGACTACTTATTTGGAACAGGGTATAGTAATAGATGGTGTTGGGTGGGTGATGAACGAGTGGATATATCGGGGGAAGTGGGAAAGGGGCATAAGAACGTATAGGATCAAGACATGGGAGAGGATGATTGAGGATGTTAGGGAAGAAAGAAGGAAACTGGAGTGCTACAAATACAGTAAGAGGTTTGAGTAGAGGATTGTCTGATCTTATGGTTAATTTATGCAAGGTGAGGCTGATAGGAGTATGGCAGAAATGCAAGAGAAAATATTGTAATGGTGAATGACTAAAATGGAACCAATGAAAAAGGGTGGAAGAAGAAATTATGGTATATAACATGAATGGAATTAAGATTACATTTGTGTGGAAGCTTATAAACACTGCCTGGTGACAAATGCGAAATATGTATGAAAGTGTGTAAGATCGCAAACGAAAAGAAAGAGACAGAATGGTGGGGTGAAGAAGTGAACAAAATATGTGGAAGATAACAGAAGAAAATGGTGTGTGTGGTTGCAGAATAAGAATTGTGAAGAAAGCAAACGGGTGTACAAGGAGAGCAAGCACATGATAAAGAGACTGACTTAGGAGAATAAAGAGATTTGGGGAAGAAACTTTATGAATTATTTTCAGATAATAAAACATTATTTTGGAAGGAAGTGTTTAAATGTAGGAAAGAATGTGGTAAAATAATG
The DNA here is from genome assembly GCA_032716605.1 of Paralithodes platypus. NCBI lineage: Eukaryota > Metazoa > Arthropoda > Malacostraca > Decapoda > Lithodidae > Paralithodes > Paralithodes platypus. Next base: position 51,235,609 of record CM064567.1, read on the forward strand.
TAAGAATTTGAAAATGAATGAGGAAATATGAATATAGATGAACAGAAAATTAGGATAAGATAGAAGAAATATTTTGAAAGATTGATGAATGGAATGGGAACAGGGCAATTGACAATGAAAGAAGTCTGTTAGATATGATATGTGAGAGACATGTAGAAAAAGGGAAGATTTTATCATTACTGTGAACGTTTAAGATGAAGCGAACGATAAGCCACAATTAGATCACCTTGGTTCCCTGTGACTCGTAACTCGTTAGTCTCCCCTGCCAACCTGCCCGACGCATCCATTTTCTATAATCAAGATACCCGTCCAGTGATCATGCCACTGTCCACATAGTGCTGACAACTAAGTAACCCCTTTCTTACCGTTGACAACCTTTTTATTTTATTCTGGCTACTACCAAGCAATTTTGTTCAGTTTAGGAAGGATCTCTAGCAGTTTTATGGTTTAGAATTACAGTATCTCAATCAACCATTTTTACTACAACAGACACTGCTTAAGCTGCATATAAACGTCTAAATATAACTAGACTATGTTATAACAGACGTCGCTCGTACAGACAGGGTTAATAAGGTAAATTATATCTATATCTATAAATATATATATATATATATATATATATATATATATATATATATATATATATATATATATATATATATTCATCATAATCCCCCCTACTACTCCGCCCCTTGACGAGGTTGGGACTTGATGGGATGGGATTTTTCCCTCTCCCTCTCCCCTCGAGCTTTTGTCGTTGGCTTGACTAATTTTGCGTAGTTTTTGTATTCCTCTTTTTATATTTTTCCCCTTCTGTTAATTTTCTGTTCCATTGGGTTGTCCTCGGGCAGCCTATGTCACATGCCTCCCTGGCCTGGCTAGGTAGCAGGCTCCTGACCTGATTTGTCTCTTAGGTTGCTGATGCGACCGAGCTGACTTGATTCCCCTCAGCAATGCATATTTTGCATCTCGCTGTGATATTTTTGTACCTTAGTTCGA